>JANIJG010013552.1:0-12343 GCA_024611175.1 Megaceryle torquata | reverse complement strand
GGGAGCAGCCGCTGCCTGGGAGAACAGGCTGCTAACTTCAGACAGGGCAGGGAGTTAGAAGAACTGAGCTGGAAAGTGAAACCACTGAACAGAATGAGTCCTGCTCTCACTCAAACCAGGACAGACTGTTGAAAGTAATTTCATTTGTATGTGAAAGAAATGTAGAGAACCCATCCTGGATTCTTCCAGTGTATCAGGACTTTTCATGGGGGTAGATCTCGTGCATGTAAATCAAACCATAGTGGTGGGCAGCTCTGTGCTCTAGGGGAACCACTCAGACTCAAACTGATCCTGAGTTACGAGCCATCTCTGATCAGAGACATGGAAAATGTTTCCATTCTTGACTGTCTGGGCTTCTGTGTTTATACGAGAGAAACCCCAATGACATTGCTAAGAGAAATACATGAGTCTTGAGATATTTTTACAATTCTTTCTTCAAGCTGCAGAGCATATTTTTTCTTTAGAAAAGTCATTCAATGAATACTAATTTTAGTCTGACTTTTGACACTGTTCTAAATGGCATCTGGATTTCATATAAAATCATATGTCTGGTACAAAGCTGAGACTGCCCACTGACAAATAAATCCCAGTGCTGGTGGAATTCTTCTTAAGAACTGACAAATCACTGCTATACTGACTCCACGGCAGGTTTGGGTTTAGTTTTGGTGGCAGATGTGACTCTGATGTTCTCGGAGCCTTCTTGAAATGACCTCATCCTCTAGCCTGTGCCTGGGTGGTTGCAGTTAACTGCCAAGTAGAGTCTATAGCAGTTAATAGGAGGATTTGTGGAGGGGGAGAAGTCTCCTTGTTATTACCACAACCTTCACCGTATCGGCGAGCGGTCTGTGGAACCAGCAAGGCCCTGGTAGGTGAGAGGGTCGCTTGGAGCCTCTTCCAGCAGCAGCTGGGCAGCCGCTGGCTGAATGCCCCGTGCAACTGCTCCAATGCTCCAAGCTCTGGGCTTCCCTGCCAAGATTTCCATGCTGCTGTTGGGCTGCCGTGCCAGGAATGGGGTCGAACAGAACAATGTCGTCTTTGCTCTGCTGCCTTGCCCCGAGCAGAAGGGCAGATATGTGGAAGGAGGAAAGGGTTTGGAGATAATGTTTGGTCTGTTTCCCTGGGGAGGCTCTGAGGTCTCTGCGTGGCCTCGCTGCGTGTGGGGTAATTCTCGTTTTGATGTTGCTCATCTCTCCTGATTTCAGCAGAACAAATGGAGTGCAGCAGAGAAATAAACAAATAGCACTGTAAAAACAAAGATGAATGGAAAATAAACACCGAGAAGATCGTTCTAATACCTGTGAGCAGCAACAGCCTTTACTGCCTCAGAATTGTCTAGTTTTGAAGCAATACAGGCTGGGATAGTTCTGTGCTAAAAAGCTGTGTGTGGCACAGCTCCAAATAAGCCATAAGCAGGTATTTTTTTTTGCCTGTGTATGGACACTGGTGAAAAGTCTCAAGTTTGAGGAGCAAAGAGATTATTTCACACATTTGCCATTTTGCCAGAATGACACAGCTTGAAGAAGTGAAATCTTCTGGAAACAAGGTCATTTAGATTGGCATAAACTATAGGTGTGGCTGTATTTTACAGCAACGCTGCCAGTCTGGCTGACATAATGTAACTGTGTGTATAAGGAGTGTATATGTACATGAATAACCTGTTTGATTTCTAACTTTTTATTCTAAGTAAAATACCCCAAGTCAGCTGTTTTGCATCAACTGCCTGCGTGCAAACTGTTATTCTCAGGTCGTTCCGAGATAATGCAAAGCCATTTCTTTTCTTGGTTAACAACCAACTTCTTTTGCATGCATTGCTAGGGCAAAGTATACATTTTATAGAAAATAATTGCAGATTAACTGACATCTTTGCTTGACTTGTGACAATTTGTTCATGAATTCCTGTTGTTAGAGTGTGGGGTAGTGAATGTGATAGTAAATAAGAGCAAGGCGTTAATCTGCACAAGTAAGGCAGAGCTTTTACCAAGGGGAGCTTCCTTTCATATGTGTTCCATATGATTCATCCTTTGGGCAGTGTCCATTCTATGCAATGAAGGGAAAACTACTGTAAAATACCATGTAATAATAGAAAAGGAGCAAAAATAGAGGTTATGGTGTAAACAGTTTCCTAACCTTGGAAGACTATTCCCCTTTTCACTTGTGAGAGGCTGTACTACACAGTGTATAACGCACAGTTTCTATCCAGTTGCAGAAGACTGGCCTTGTACATAGTACTTTCTTAGTCAGATTTGAGAGAGAAATGCAGGGTTTTTTTCTTACATCTCATTACATTCAACTTCTGAATCAGGGTATCATTTTCCTAACATGACAGGGCACGTCTTGTACTTGAGCACTCGCTAGAGAGATATGTGGATGACCTGTTTGGATGGTATCTATAATCACAGACTCATGGACCGGTGGGGGTTGGAAGGGACCTCTGAAGATCACCTTGTCCAACCCCCTCTGCCCCAACAGGGTCAGCCAGAGCAGGGGGCCCAGCAGTGCAGTGTCCAGGTGGGGTTGGAATCTCTGCAGAGAAGGAGACTCCACAACCTCTCTGGGCAGCCTGGCACAGGCTCCCACACCCTCCCACCAAAGAAGATTTTCCTCCTCTGGTTTGTGCTGGTTGCCCCTTGCCCTGTTACTGGACACCACTGAAAAGAATCTGACCCCAGCCTCTTGCCCTTTAGCTATTGATCAGCATTGATCAGATGCCCCCTCAGGCTTCTCTTCTCCAGGCTAACCAGCCCCAGGACACTCAGCCTTTCCTGGGCACAGAGATGCTGCAGGCCCCTCAGCATCTTCATAGCCTCTACTGGACTCTCTCCAGTAGTTCCATCTCTTTTGAACTGGGGAGCCTATAACTGGACACAATACTCCAGAGGTGGCCTCACTAGGGTGGAATAGAGGGGGAGAAGAACCTCCCTTGACCTGCTGACCTGGCTATCTAATGATGATACAGAGTTTGGAAGTTAGAATTTTGAGATATAGAAACTTTTTTTTTCTTTTTCAAAAAAAATTGAATATCTTTTTATAGTTGTGTCTTGTTTGAAGTGGTTCAGCTGTCAGTGAAGAATGCTGAAGATGCCAGCCAAGGGAATATAGCCAGTGTGTTACAGGAAAAAGATGTAAAAATCTATCATTTATATGTATTTTGCATTCTTGTACCTTGTAATACTGATGCTAAAATAACTGGGAAAGATCCTTTTTAACGGCTTTTGTTTCTATACTGGCCTCTGTTCTTGGTGTCTGTAAGGTGTGATAAGATCTGTAGGTAGCCTGCTTATAAATAAATGAGTGGCTAAGAAAATATCTGAGAGAAAAGACAGCAAGTTATCAGAGGAACTCCTGTTAATACAGTTGTACAGATCTGAGCATTAGAGAACAGTTTGTCTTTTTTTCAAGCACTTTGTGATCTAGTGGTTGTAGTTTGAATGCAGGAATGAATTCTGCCACTCAACCTTCTCTGCAGTTGTTTTCTTGTCTACAGAATAGGAATAATGCTTGTGTACGTCTGGGTTGGTGAGATTGAACTGGTGAGTGACAACACAAAGCTTTGAGAGCCTTTAAAGGCAGCCATTCAACAACTGTACGCTATGCAGATTTTCAGTATTAAAAATATATTACAGATGACCTGCTAAAGCAGTAGGGAGGATAAAAAAAAGTCACCAGGGTACATGTCATGTGAAAAAGCAAAGAGCCAGTTCCTAAGATCCCTTTGGGAGGAGTGAGGATTTTTCCAGACATGAAAAAAAATGCATTTGATCAGCGCAGCAGATGAAGAAAAGCAGGGGTACTGTCACCAGCAGGTTCCCCTGGGACAATACCTGCACAGTGCAGGAATCTGCTTGAGTGGGCAGCCTTAGCCTGGGACGTCTGAAGGTGATGCAGAGATGCCTCTTAGGTGTGAAAAACACTCAGCTACTGCTCATCTGACAATATGTGCAATTTGAGTGGCATCATTTGTCCAACTGATTTGCCTTAATTTTGTCTTCTGTCATAGAGAAGCCTTCAGATTTGTCAGCGCTGTATTAGTGCAAAGGCTTCCACTTAAAAGGAGTGGGGAGGGGAAGGAGAAAGTAAAAATAAGTAGTTGTAGTACACTGGGGACACTGGGAAATTCTCAGAGCTCTCCAGCTTTACCTTGGGGAGAGTTGAAGGGCAGAACTAAAAAAAAAGTATTGCAATGTAGGGTTCTTAAAATGAAGGCAGTTATATTTTAAAGCTTAAGCAGTGACCAGGTGCTCTGCACTGTAGCAGGGGGGCAGTGAAGATGGTCCTTATCGCAACCATCGAGGGATTTATGTTGTTTTTAAGTGTGTAAATAGAGAGATTGAATCATTCTGTGAAGCCCTAAAGAAGAATGGGGTAGCTTTTAAACAGATGTGGATGTGTCCAGTTATCGGGAAGGATTTGGAAGCTGGGAGTAGGGGCAGCTGAATAGGAATGATTATGAGTGAACAGAAAAGATAGAAGCTTATAGATGGTAACAATGGTTGTCCCGTTACAGTTAAGCACAAGATGATGCTGTTACTGATAACTGGTTCTGTTGCACATCCTTCTCATGTGATAGTCCTCATTTCATATAAGACTGTCCAAAGTTTTGGAGTTTTGGGCTTTATTTGAGTACTAGATGGGCACTGCATTCTTTATAGAATACTTCTTCTATAGGTTTTGTGTGTGTAAAATGAGTCTGATTCTGGTCCTACTGGAGTCAGTGGGATTTCTGTTGTGGACCTGATTAAGTCAGGATCTTGTCCAACAGTATTTGGCAATTCCTTCATTTAAAAGTGCTTTGCAAACTAATTGCTGCCCTCAACTAACATAAACCAGTACAGTAGGACTGGTAGCTAAGAAAGTAATTCTGGCTATGTTTTTGGGGAAAAAGGGGTTTTTAGTAGTAATTTAAAAATCAAAGATTGCAGAATAACAACCAGGAAATAGCTGCTTTGTGGTCTAGTAGACAAATTGCTGTAGAATAAACCAGGAGAATTTGGATCGGTTCCTGATTCTGCCTGTTCTTGTAGTACATTCTTAAGGCAAATCATATTTCTTTTATGACTTAGATTCCCTATCTGTATCATGGAAATACTGAGGCTTGTCCTCCAACACAAACCAATCGCTTGGGAATGAAAGTGCAAACACATTTAGGAAATTCTATCATGAACAAGAATCATGTATTGTTCACATGGCCAAGGCTTTATTTTGCAAAGCAGAAAATACACCTATTTGTAAATTGTTTGTATATTGATAATGCCAGAGTATTAATTCATATGCTAAATTACTGAATCGGTGTCCAGAGTGCCTTTGTGCTGTGAGACGGTTTGGAAATAGCATTTAATTATCATTATTAATCTACACACGGGAGGATTTTTTTTTTCCTCTTTTTTTTCTCTCTAATCTGAAAAATATACTGACTAATTTGTAGAGCAGAGAAATGGATGGGAAAGCATATGGAAGTTACTAAATATCTTTCTATTTTAATGTGGTAGTACTATCAACATTTCAGCAAACTAGACAGTTTGGTATTTCAAATACAAGTGAGGGAATCAGCTCAGAACTGTACTTGCCATTTTTATTTTAAAGCAATGCTGTTAAAAAGGAGAATTCTGTTTCAGGGTAGGATTCTATTCTGTCAATATATGCTGCCTCATAAGACACTTGGTACATCCATAAGGATCTGCTAATTCCAAGAAGAAGAATAGCCAAGGTAAGACAAGAATTTGTTGATCAGATATTATCTAATTGCCACATACATTATTGACTTTCTATAAAGATGTTGGTACAGATAACCATTTTGATTGCTGTTCAGTCACCCAGCCCCTCTTAACAGGAATGTCATTTTTCTCTTTATTATGCTAATATATTTTGACTTTCTGATTCCAGCCTATTCCTCTTCGTTCCTCACAGAGGGTTTCCCCACCATAGCTCTCGGCTGGTTTATCAGAAGCTGGAGGTAGACCTGGTAACCTGATCTGTGCTCATTTCCAGTGGACTTTTTTTGCATTAGGCTTTCTCGTAGGAAAAAGAGGAAGGACACTCCTGCTGTTAGAGTCTGGAGAGTTTCAGGGGTGACAGTTCTTAGCTGTGTGTTAATGGTGTAAATTCTGAGACAGTAAGAGCAGACAGAGCTTTTCATCCACTGTTTTTTTTACAAGCTCTAAATCCACCAGTGTGTTGATGCTCTTAGGAGATGTCATCGTGACTAGCAGTACAGGTTGTGAAATTTCAATAAGAGATCCAGAACATCTGTCCAGATGAGATTTCTGCCATGCCTCTTCCAAGCTCTTACATTACTTACTGGGTATGGTAGCTGGAGGAGTTCCAGTCTGGACTTAGCTGATGGTGTCTCTATAGCACTTTGTCTAATGATGGCCTTTCCAAGACTTTTTATTGTTGAGAAGAAAGAAATATATGGCCCGTAATGTTACCCTGTTGTTAAACCCTGTCATGGGTTAGAGGCTGGGCTGTCCACTGGATAATGACAGATTCTCTCTATTAACCCCTCACCATTCCCAAGGGAAGAGAAAGGGAATAAGTAAGAGAGACATATGGATTGTAAAAAAACCCCACTAAAACAGCTTTAATGAAAATAATAATAATACAGTGGAATATATACAAATATATACAAAGCCAGTATCAAATCCAACTCTTCTGATGGCAATTACATCACCATCACCACTGATGCTGTGGAGTGGGCCCTGGGAACTCCCAGACTGGACTCAGTGGCAGATGGGAACTGGATTCAGGAACACATGGATTGGGATCAAAGGCATAAAGGACAGAGTCCTCCTTGGACGCCAGCCATTGAAGAAGAGGCTTGACCTTTGTGGTCCCTCAGATTCATACTGAATAATACATGGGATGGAATCCCTTGTTGGTCAATTCAGGGTCATGTGTCTTGCCCCCTCCTCCCCCCCAGGTGCCACCTCTTACTCACTGCACCCCAACATAGGGCACAAGGTTGAGCAGTGACCTTGGTCTGCAGAGCAGCAAGTCTAAGCAAGAGCCTTTCTGCCCAGCCCAGCCCTTGGCAGTGACTCTGACCAGGGAGCGTTGTCACTGCTGGAAGCAGAGACCGGCTGAGAAAATGTGCTGTGAACTCCAGAGAGTGCAGGGGCTGAGGAGAGGCTGAGCTGGGAAGGGAAAGCACTGAACGGAGAACTGGTTCTGCTCTAACTCAAACCAGCACCTATAAAGGTCCCTTCCAACCCAAACCATTGTGCTGCCTTTCTTACATCCTTCCATACTTTTTCCTTCTGTCAGTGGTTTAATAATCCCTCCTGCCTATGTAACAAGGCATACAGCGTGGTCCTTTTCTGGACCGCCCGAGTGACACAATGGCTCACCACTGTAACATGCTGTTGGAAATACCATCTGGGTCTTGGACCCCTGTGTGTGGTCAGGGGAGCCACAAATCCATCTCCACACATTTGCTTGTGTGTTGAGGGGTGTGTGTCAAGGCCTCTCACCTCCTCTGAAGCTCAGTGCAGGCTGAGGCTTCCATCCCTCTACGACCGGAACATTAGAATTTGCATGAAGATCGTGAACCACTTTGGAATATTTCAGGATCTTTTATTAAAATATTTGACAGACTTTTTTAATTTGAAATGGCCAAAAGCATTATGGCAAGTTTGAGGTATGTTTTTTGTATGCTACTGATCTTGTGAATTTTGAGGAGGTTTGATTGCTTGCCATTAGTTCCACAGATCATCTAATATGAAAATTTTCTTCCCTGACATACTCTTGTTAGTCCAGTCAGGAAGGAGAGTGGAAGCCCTCAAAAAGAATGACCTTTTTGGGCATCATCCAAGAGAAAGAATATTCCTGGCTTTACTGGGAGAAAACTGTCACCTCTTTCTCTATTGTTGTATCTTCCCTCAGTAGATTCTGCCATGATAAAAACCCCAAACAATGCCCAGAAAAATCCCAAACCACCAAGCTGCAGCCCCTACCCCCCTCCCAGGGGTTTGTCCGAGTAGTGTCCTTCGGAAGTTAGCACACTGAAGATGTTTCTGTCCCTGTGTACTGCGGGGAGCCACTAAGGTTGCAGGGGTTTTTTTGCAGGTAAGGATTATGAGCGGTGTTTATCTCCTCTTGGTGGACAACTGGGAGATGAATCGGGATGACCAGTTGGGTGAAAAACCCTACTGAATACTCTTTTAACTAGTTTTAGGTGTTGTTTTATTCCTAGTATCTTTTTTTGTGTGTAGTTCAGTAAGACTGGCTTATTAAATGTGCCCATATGTTATTTGGCTGTGTTCTTGCTGTCGCTTGAATGTTTTTAATTTCTTCCTCCTTGTCCTCCCAGCATAAGAGATAATGGGAATCAGAAATACTTGAAATACGCTGATCTGTGGCTTCCTGGTGGGGAACAAGATGAATCACCAGCAACTAAAACCAACAGCCATTATGTCCCTGGATTCAAATTCATTCCTCTCAGCCTAATTGTTCAAATACTTGCTCTCTGCACTGGCTTCCTCCCCAGCAGTGTGGCACTTCTTGCAGGGTGCCAGACTGGGAAGGAAGAAAGGAAGAGGTGACAGCAGTTGACAGCACATGTAGCAAGCCTGGAGAAGGGGCCTTACCAGGGATGCATATGGACACTTGGACCACGTGCTTCACCAGGTTGTGCATCTCCTGCCATATCTGATAGCATGACTGAGCCAAGCATTTATTTCAGAGTCAGCAGAGAACCTGTCCACCAGGTTTCCTTGGTTCTTGCACTGGGGTTCTGGACATGGCAGGGGTGAGTGGCTGCTCCTGTTGTTAAGCTACTCCCTCGGGAATGCAGCACCATGCTGTCTAACAGAAATGCTGAAGTCACTTTTGCTATCAGATGAATGATAAAGTAGTAAAAAACCCATAATATGAAAACCTTCAACAGTCCAAATATTAACTATATCATTACTAGATTTAGAGAGAAGGATACGATCTGAGGACTGGAATCCCTCTGCACTGGGAGAGCTGGGGCTGTTCAGCCTGGAGAAGGCTTCGGAGAGACCTTCTGGTGGCCTTTTTGTACTTAAAGGAGTCAGTCAGAAAGATGGGGCCAGACTTTTTAGCAGGGCCTGTCGCCATAGAATAAGGGGTAAAACATTTTGAACTAAAAGAAGAAGATTTGGACTAGGTAAAGGAACACAATTTTTATGCTGAGGGTGGTGAGACCCTGGCCCAGGTCGCCCAGAGAGGTGGTGGCTGCCCCATCCCTGGAAGCATTCACAGTGAGGTTGGCTGGGGCTCTGAGCAACCTGCTCTAGTTGCAGATGGCCCTGCTCAGTGCAGGTGAGTTGGACCGGATGACCTTGAAAGGTCCCTCCCAACCCAAACCAGTCTACAATAAAGAAAAGAAACAAAATCATATACAGATTTGCTTTACACCTTAAATCAATTAAAGAAGTTCCTCTTACTTATCCAGAAAACAGTCCAGATGCCTGGGCAACCTATGGATCTGGAAACCCAATGCTGTGATACTGTGAGTATTGCTTTCACTGAAGAGATAGTTTGGGGTTTCCATTTTTTTATTGGTGCAGGGTTTTGTTTTTGTTTGTTTTGTTTAAGGTAAGTTTCTTCAAATAACCAAACTCTGGGACTCTCTTTAGAGTGAAACCTCCATGATCTCCTATGATTTACAACTTTTTTTTGGGGGGATAAATGTTAATGCTCTTAGTCTCTAAGCTTCAGAAATCCTGACAGCTCTTCAGACATGTTTAAGTGGAGCCAGACACTGAACAGAGCTCGTAATTTTGGTGATTAAAAGGTAGAGGAATTTCTCTATTTGAGGAATTGTTGTCCTCTAGCAGGTGCTGGTATGTTAGGTTGCAGATTGTCTCTTCCAGAGATATGTTGGATAGGAACAAGAGCAGCAGCAGGATTGAGTGTTCTCTGTGGTTTGCTTTCCAGGTGTGGATCCACACAGAGGTAGCACTTTCTGAGCACGTGTGCCGAGTCTACGCATATTCATGGGGTTTTGCTCTCCTCCTCCTTCATGCCCCAAATATCCTAAGTTGCTGCCAGGCAAGTTTTTCCACTCGAGGGGTATTGTATAGAGATAATTTGTTACTTGATAGCTGGTTTTGTTGCACTTTACAAAGATTTCCATGGGTTAGGAATGTTCCTCTGCAGATGGTGAGAACCTCTGATGGAGGGAATGTCTTGTGAGGAGTCCCTGAGGGACACAGGATTGTTTAGTCTGGAGAAGAGAAGGCTGAGAGGAGACCTTATTGCTCTCTACAAGTACCTGACAGGCGGTTGTAGTGAGGTGGGTGTTGGTCACAGGTAACCAGTGATAGGACGAGAGGAAATGGGCTGAAGTTGCACCAGGGGAGGTTTAGGTTGGATATTAGGAAAAAATTCTTTCCTGAGAGAGTGGTGAGGCCTTGGAACAGGCTGCCCAGGGAGGGGGTGGGATCACTGTCCCTGGAGGTGTTCAAAAAACATCCAGATGTGGCACCTCAGGACATGGTCCTGATAATGTTTAGTAGATGGTTGGACGTGGTGATCTTCAAGGTCGTTTCCAACCTTAATGATTCTGTGATTCTAAGTGGATGATGAGGTGTTTTCCTTGAGAAGTTGTTGAAGGGAACACAGCTGAAGGATGTCAAACTCATTTGTGATGAAGCCTATACAGATGCTATATAGCATACACATATACTAGGGCACTCTTGGAAATGGAGCACTTGACCCCTGATGGCTGACTATAGCGTGAACTTGAAATCAAGGTTCTCCTGATTTTCCAGATTATAAATAAATTATAAATACCCATTTTTGCATTCTAAATGGTTGATTATGGTGATAATTAACCCTGTGATCCTTTGATGATTTTTGCAGCATTGAGGACAAGTAGACTCATTTTATCATCTGGAATTACTGGAAGCTCTTCTTTCATGGAACCACAGAACGGTTTGGGCTGTGAGTGACCTTAAAGATCACCCAGTTCCAACCCCTTGCCGTGGGCAGGGACACCTCCCACTAGACCACGTTGCTCAAAGCCCCATCCAAATCTGGCCTTGAACACTTACAGGGAAGCAGCATCCACAACTTTTCTGGGCAGCCTACTGTCCTGTACCATTTGATGTTTCTTTGGCTCAACCCAAACTAGATTTGCTAAAATCACCTTTTGCCACCAATCTGACTGTTTCCTTGTGTTGGAACTGCTCCAGTGGTTCCCCATTTCCCGTCACATTTGGTGACCCGTGGCACAAACTGCAGCCCATCCACAATCTTCATAGCTTGGTGCTCTTAATTCTAGGTTGGCAGATTCCCAGCTTTTTCTGGCAGACTTGCATCTTCCTTCGAACTTGCACTGCGGAAAGGTGAGGCAAGGGGGGAAACCAACTATGCTTAAAAAGCACATTTGAGTCAAAAGTGCACGTGCTTAAAATTAGCAAATTTACAATTCATTGTGTTACCTGCTCCCTGCTATTTCTTCTATTCATTAAGGTCACAAGTACAACTGGGAAGGGAAAAGTCTTCAAGGGATATCATGGATGGGAATGTGAACTGAGGCTGATGACCTGAAGTAGCAGAGACAGGGATTTGATTTTATTTTTTTTTTCTGTGAGAATGGTGTGTATAAATAGTTCTAATTTAAGCACATAATTAAAAAATGTAAGCACATAACTGCAACTTCCAGTTGTTGTACTTGTTCCCGAGCAGCTTGGGCACGGCTGAGATTATGGTAGCTAATTTATTTGAGAATCTGCACCTCAGCCCAACATCCCAAAGGATATTCAGAGAGAGGGGGAGGCCGGTGGCAGGGGAAAGCCGGGTGCCTTTGTCCAGGCCTGTGCTCCTGCATCTGCGACAGTGTCTGCAAGTGCACACAGGCTGGGCAGGAGCCTGCCGTGGGTTCCTGCCCGCTGGGCCCTCCCTACGACTGGGTTTTCCTGTCTTGCAACATTTTTTTGAAATGTCAAAAATATTCTAAAAGTACTTGGTTTTTTTTTTTTTTTAATTGCTTCTCCCCGCCACCCCGCCGCCGATCCCGTCCCTAAGAGAGGTGAGGAAACAGGGGCCGGTGGGTACCCGCTTGGCCTTGTGCGCGGCGGGGCCACGGGCGGGTCGGGGGCGGCCTCCTCGCCTCACTGTCCACCCCGAGGGCCTTGCTGGGGGACCAGGGGGCGGCAGCCCAGCAGAAACCGGCCTGTGCCCCAGCAGGAAAGGGGGTCCCGCTGCCGGCGCTGGCCCCGCCGCCGCCCGGCAGGTGTCAGTGTGGGCCGCGGGGCCCGGGCGGGAAGGCGGAGGAGAAGGGAGGGAGCGCCGCTGCTCCTCCCCCGCCGGCGGCCCCCGCACCCGTGCGCCAGAGCCAGACTCGCTGCAGACAGGCGGCAGCCAGCGGAGCGGGGGG
>JANIJG010013550.1:47517-68137 GCA_024611175.1 Megaceryle torquata | reverse complement strand
CCTTTCCCCCCGCCCCCTCCCCCCTGCCCCTCTCCCCTCTCCCCTTTCCCCTTTCCCCTTTCCCCTTTCCCCTTTCCCCTTTCCCCTTTCCCCTTTCCCCTTTCCCCTTCCCCCCTGTTGCTGGATTTTTAATTGTAGAGTGGTATTTTTTGTGTAATTCTCTGTGTAATTGCCACTTAAGAAATACAGAAAAGATCAATTCTGCAGAGGAAAAGTCTGACTAATGCTGGGCATCTACTGATACATTTTTAGACACTCTGATTGAAGGATAAGGAAAAACTCTGCTGATCTTTCACAATAATCTTCATCAGATTATAATCTTTAAATTGTTCGTATGTTTTCACTCATTTTATGGTTTTGTTTTTGGTTTTTTTTAATCTCAGTATTTAAAAAACTTGTTCATCAGAGCTGTTTTTTCAGTGATGGATGCTAAATGGCAAGACCTTTGGGTTCGCACAGCCTCGGAAGGTGCGTGGAAGCGCACTGTGTCTAAATGGGCTGCCTCTTGAACTTAACTCTGCAGGAAGTTTGAATTGCCATCAGACATGAGGAATCTGCCTGCCCCCTGTGAGTTATTACCAAAGGTGGTTTTGCTGGCCTGGGACACGGCACTTTCTACAGCCAAAGCCGGGCTCCTCTGTTCTGCTTAGAAACTGGCTGCCAGAGTAGGCCACTGGAATGCGTATGCCGCATCACTTACCTGCACCGGAGCCGGGCAGTTGGTCTGTTTCACTTGTACTCCCCTGGCCCGGCAGAGCCTGCTGCCCTCGCTGCGAGGGAGAGAACAGATGGTGTTTCTGCTCCCCCCCGAGGGCACTGTATGGTGAGGGGGCAGAGTTAATCTGTGCTGGGACGTGCTAGCCAGAGTGGCTGAAGGCATCCTGCCGGGCAGCGCGACTTGCCTTCCAGTTTGCGCAGACCCCATATGGGCTCTGAGAAGGACAGGAGGGCTGGGGCTCTTTGGTGCCAATGTTTCCCCCAAGGCTGCCTTCCTGGAACTGCAGTCCAGGGGGATGGTTCTGCCGACAGCTTCTTTCCTAAATTAGGGACAAATCTGGCTAGCAGAATAGCCATCTGAGCTGCCTCCTGAGCAGCATGGTGCTCTGAACGCTGGGAATGGATCTTTCTATGCAATCCGAAGGATTACTTGAGTATAAACTGCATGAAAGAAGCAGTTAAGAGTAGGGTTTTTTTCCTGCAGTTCCACAGTAGCTATTTAAAGTTGACAGGTGGGGTAGTGCTTATAATATTAGAATCGTATAAAATAATTTGGGTGAGATAAAACTCAGACAGGGTTACCTCTATTTCTGCCTATTTCTGGTCCTGTGTTAGCTGCAAGTGAGACATGTTGCCATAGGCATGTTTGAACTGCTCTAAAATTTCAGTAAGATTTTTCTATTTGAAATAGGAGGACAAGAGTTACATCTCTACATATTTGGCAATTAATGACTCAGTTTGTGAGAATATAATGAACCCTGTAGTTACTGTAAGGTTTATCTCAGTTTAACTGTAACATAATATTTAAGTTTCATCGTTCCCCACTGACTAGTAGGTTGTGGTTTTTTTTTTTCCTACTGGTTACTTACAAGTCTGAACCATGACTTCCTACTAGAATAAAATAGGAATGAAGACTTCTAGCTGTAGGTCTAAATTTTATCTGGGGAATTGGAGCAGAACAGCCACTAAGTGAAACTGCTCTAAATCTCAGCCGCAGAGGACACAACCTCCGTTTCTTCCTTAGCTGTCAAACAGAGTGCCCTAGTTCCTTTTTCCTTCATGTCTGGGTTCCCTCTGATACAGTTTTTACTAATAGGTACTTTATTACAAAATATTCTGGGTTGACTTTTATCTTCTTAGATGCTTAGGAGCTTTTACACATCTCCATAAAAATATACGGCGTATCTGTAAAATGGGTAAGTCTGTGCTCTGCTCTAATGTTTTAGAACTGGAAAATGTGATTAGGTGGAAAATTTTCCTTAAAACAGAGTATTTCTACATGGTTTGTGAATCTAAGAGTTCTTCTGAAAAATACTAGTCTGCATATTAATCTGTGGGTTTATGCAGCAACTCAGGAAGGATGGGAGAGAGGATTACACTGGCTGTGACAGCAAGACTGCTCGTGCAGGTGGTCGCTCTACGTATTTCCAAGTGATAATTGTTTTAAGTGATGAGTGTTTGTTGAGTTACTAATAAGCAAGCATCTCAGAAGCACCATGAAAACAGCCTCCCCAGTTGCCATTCTTAGGGGTGCTTCCAGCAGCACTGGAGGCTGTTGAAAGGTTATGGAGAAGCACGTGCTTCCAGTTTGGTGATGGAGTGGGGGAGAGAAATGTACTGGTGGTCTATGTATTCTGCAAACAGAGAGCTTCCATTACTGGTCACAGAATTCTTCTTCTATTGCACTATCAGGGTTTTATGCAAACATAATTATTTCTCTAACACCATGAGAGAGTATACATGAGTCATTTGGTAATTATGTGCCAAATTAGGACTGTTCTTAAATTGAGCTAACGCTAAATATAAAGCATTTAAAATTACAGTGCAGTTCTTAAAAGATTATCATTATCACTGTATTGAATTCTGTGTACAGATGTGTGAATTTTATGGCTGGTAATAATAGATGCAAGAGTTGCCTCGGAATAGTAGTGATTAGTAGTGTGACATGGAATTTATTTATGGTAGTACATCACCCAAGAGGTGTACTTAGTTGAGCTTTTAGATATCCTAGATAATTGTTTCTTACTGGTTTCTAACTGTTGTTTTCCACTCTCTCTGAATGTCAAATGAAGTCACATTGAGACTAGGAAAAAGAAAAAAGTAAGGGTGGGGTGGGAAAGGAGTAAACTCATTTTGCACGCCGGGGATTATATCCTAAACTGCAGCTACAGAGCAGACCTAATCCCTGTGCAACTGTCACCTGTCCCTGGCTGCGAGCGTAGGAGAAGGCTGTAGGGATGATGGCTGATCCAGGTATCCTTAAAAGGGAATCCCACCTACTGAGGAAACCCCCCCATCTAGCGACGTGCCAAACGAGCCCTCGGCCCGCGCGTGGTAACAGGCTGAAGTCTCGGTAAAGCCAGCGTAATAGAAATTGAAACAGGGAATAATTAATGTATTAATGCGTTTTGTGCCTACTGTGCTCATCCGGTAATCAGATTATTTTCCTAAATGTGATCAGCATTGTACAAAAGAATAATTATATAACAAAGCCAACTTCACCAGAACTTTGAAAAGAAACAGAACTGCTGAAATGAGGCAAGTTCTAGATTATTTATTCTCCCTGCTAATTGTCCTTGTAAAATAAAAGAGTAATTTTTATGTATGCTCCTTTCCAAACTAAATTGAAAAAGAAAAGTTAATAGGAGAGGAACGAATCAGGAAATCAACATAATCAGAAATAACAGTAATATGCATGTTAGTTGCTTACCCAAGTAAAAACCATAATGTGTTTCTGCTTATAAAACCTGAAATTAAACAGAATTTCCATATCCATAATGTATGGCAAAAAGGTGAATTATTTTTGATGAGGTAAATGGATATTGAATGCAACCCATCCCCAAACGATCTAGTGCAAAATCATTCTCAGGGCTGAATTCTCTCAAATAGTAATTTTATTTTATTTTATTTTTTTAGCTTGTAAAGCCTTCCTGGTTTTTGCTCACGCTGTTGATACTGCTCAGGGGGGTGGCAGTATCACAGGTGAATTAATTTTACAGGGCTTGTTTCAGGAGCCTGCTCTACTAAACGGCACCAAACTGCCTTGGGCACGGCCCTGCCTCTATACAGTACCAAGTCGGGGGCCAGATTCAGGGAACCAGATTTGAGTAAGACTTTAGTCCAGGAATGCTATTTTTGGAACTCATTTAGTGAGAGGAGCAGTTAAACTGTTGCTTGGTGTGGATTTATGTTTTTCATGCTCCGTCCTGTCTGTCGGATGAATTATCTGTAACTGTTTCTTCAGGTTGGTCTGGTTGGATCCCTGATTTTTTGTAAGATGCTAAGTACTCATGAGAGGTGCTTCCAATCTGGGGCAGAACAAGGTGGAGAATACTAAGAGAACATCTCCTTTGCATTAATTCAAGGAAAAGGAAAACTTGAAGCACGCATCTGCATCGAACAATTTAGCCCTAACCTTAGATTTTAATGGAAAAATAGATTTAAAATAGAACCTTAGCAAAGAGTGCTTGGAAATGGCTCAAGCCTCTGCATGTACCTCGTGCGTTTGTTGGCATATGCAGTTTGTTGCGTGTGGGTTACGGACCGACTCAGGAACAGACCATGTGCTAATCTTAGGCAGTATTTTATTCAAGTGACCAGAAGTATTTTTTTGTGTGTGTGACAGGTGTGTGAGATTTGAACTGATGTTAATCTGCAGGGGTAGTGCCAAAAATAACTCAGTTCTTGTTTTGTTTAGTCGTGTCATGCTTACTCTATGTGAAACAACAGTGATTAATTTTCTTTCAGAAAAAGTTATCACAAAAGGTTTGTTCCTTAGGCATTACTGGCTTTAAAAATTGCTTTTTCTTGCATTTACTGGTTAGGGTATTTCACCTGAATAATAAATTAAAAGCAATAAATGCTCAGGCACTTCAAAACAAAACAAAAAAACCCAAACCAAAACTATCTCAATTGCTAGCTTTCAGAATTCAGCAAAACTTTCCATTTTTCCAGTTACTGCTGTGAAATACCAGGACTCTCATCTGGTACAGTATACAGCACCTTAGTCAAGGAACTATTGTTATAGAGCAGATAAGATTAAAAAAGTCATTGGGTTTGATGAAAACCTGCATGAACAGTGGGGAAAAAAGCCAAAGTTACCATAGCAACCACCAGTGCTTTAGACAGAAGCTAAGTAAAAAGAGGAGAGATGTAACAGAAAGTGTGAGGGCCATTTCCTAAAGCGTAAAAAATAAAAATTAATTAAATTTTAAGCCAAATTAATACTCAGCTTTGATCACTTAGAAATCCCTGATAAGCAGGTGATTGTCTTTTAAAATAAAAACTAAAGAGGATCACTGTTAAGAAAGAAGTTCTAGTGTTGGAATCTGTTGGAGCCTCTCAAGGAGGTACTTTCATGGATTTGGTGAAAAACGGGTCACTCTTACGAGGTTTGGTTGTGGGGTTTTTCCTTCTTTTCTTCTCTGGGGACGGTTTTCTGCAGTCTGAACCCATGTGATAGGATAGGCTCTGAAAATGCCTTTGATGGTAGGAACATGACCAAAAGCCTTCCTAATAAATGGGATCCCACGGTGGAAATCCCTCAAGCTCTTCACGGTGCCGTTTGTAGGGTCAGCTGCCTGGGCACAGGAGTGGCAAAGGCAGCTTTAAAAATTCTTGGATGTAAAAATTTCCAGAAAGAACAGCATTGGGAAGTTCAGTGGTGCAGGTTGCTCCTACATGACAAGTTTAGGTGAAGTACCATGCCTTTGTGTCTGTAACCACTCCGCGTTCTCGTATCAGTGATTAATTTAAAAGATGAGCTTTCATACAGAGTTTTTTTCCTCTGTCTTCTCGAACGAAGTCGGGGTTCTGCAGTGATTTGGTACTGGGTATGAAGTCCACTGTTTTTCCTGTATATTGTGCAGAATTCGGTTTTAGGTGGGTGAACATCAAACATCCTCAGGCTAACATTGCAAGCATCATTTCTTTTGTATTTCCTACGCACCTGTTAAGTCTCAAATTTGATCTTATTCCTCATAGAACAAAACAGCCCATTTTGGAGCTTTAAATGGATGGGAGAACGATGAAAAATGGGCTTTAATGTTCCATCCTGAGAGGATGCTTTGTATGAGTACAGGAACAGTCTAAAAGTTTGAGTACAAAAAGGTAAACAAAGAACACCTTATCCTTTCTTTAAAGTACAGGCTGACTCTTTGCCTTCTCTTCAAAGGACTGTGTTGGTGTCTGCTTGGCAGCAGCACAGGTATCCTCTGATACTGTTAGTATGTGATTCTGTGCTATAGTAGTAGATAGTTCTTCAGTGTCCTAGGCAGTACCATAGCCTGGGGCTTTGCATTCATGCAAGTGCAGTTGTAACTTGTGTCTGTTTCTTTTTTTTTTTGGCAGGGGGGAGAGGAAGGCATTGTTTCTGTAGAAACAGACTTTGGTTATTTTATAAACAGCTGTGAAATGAAAATATTTTCCTCTCCTCTCATACGGAAGTTTAAAGAAGGGTAAAAAGTTTTGCATTATTCCCCAAGGTCTTCCTATGAATCCAAATGAAACATTTGTGATGAGCTCCTTACTGTAATGTGGGCATAGTGGTTTTTTTTCTCCTCTGATACTGTATGAATTCCAAATATATATCTATACTGAAGTGAGAACTCAATCTTATTAAGCTGAAATGATGAAATAATGAACACTGTACAAAAGAAAAAAAAGCAAAGGTAGTTTGAATTTCTGCAAATGCTAAAGATCCCTACTCTGGAAACTTCAGGTGGGAGAAGCGCTTCGGCACTGATCTCTTGTTTATTTAATTGCCCCATCTGTAAAATGTTTCATAGTGCCTCTATAGCATGATTTCTGCTCCAGAGCAAATGCAGCACACTTCTTGCTACAGTATGAATTTTTCCTTAGCAATAACTAATGCAGCATGGCTGAGTTCACTGTTTAAATTCAAGTCCTAAATGGCATATATAATGAAGTCTTGTCTGTTACCAGGCTGGGGTTTGACCTGAGAAGAGAACTCTTCCAGAGTGGCTGGACTTCACCTAGTCAAGTTTCGTGCTGGGGCAGCGCGCTGTAAAGCGGCGCGTTTATAAGCACGGGCTGGAGGGGAACAGCCAGGAGCCACTGTGACAAAGGCAGCATAGGTGCCTGTTCCTTCTGCAGCTTAGGTGGTTGCTGCTCCGTAACGAGTGCTCTTCCCTGCAGTCAGAGCCCTCTGCACCGTGTGCCTGCTTCTGCCAGAGCTTTGATCCAGAAGTCCTGTAGAAACCTTCCAAATCTCAGTGTGCGGGCTTGTTACCACGTAACGCAGGCTGTTGAGATTGTGTGGGGCACGCTCTGACAAGGTACTGTTGACATGTACTTGACCTTTAAAGCTCTCTTCCAACCCAGACCATTCTAGGACTCTTGTGATTTATGATTTTAAATTAGAGACTCGTAAACATTCCATTGTGAAACGAGTTTCTATGACATCTACGTTAAGTTCCTGGCAGAACTCAATACAAGCCAAGTAGGTATCATCTTCTAGCATTATTTTGGTGCTATTTTCAGATGTGTGGAAACTCAGAAGTGTGGTGCTATTAATGGGCTGTGCAAGCTTGAAATATTAAGCATGTTGTGAGAAGATGTGGTCTGTCCCTAATGTCATAAGGTAGGAACACCACTGAGCTCTGACTGGTTTGGTAGATGAAGTAAACCCCACTAGGTGGTGCAAGCAAATAAATCACCTTGCAAAATACTTCTCTCTCCAGATGAATCCATTTGGGGAAAGGTTGTCTTCCACTAAAATAAAATACAGGCTTTTTTGCATTTGTGGTTACGTACAATAGTTGTTAAAACTTAACACTTAACTCTGTCTCAGGTGGCTTTTTCCACACAGAGGAAGAAAGTGCCTTCTGCTTTTAGCTTACGCTTGCGAATCTGCCTTTCTGCAGCGTGCGCTGGTGTCACGGTGCTGTGTTTGTAGCTGGGGTGGTGGCTCACAGAGGAAATAGCAGAGGACTTCCACTGTGTTTCGCTGTGCTATCAGAAGTGGCTGCTGTGAAACAATATCCTTCCTATGGGCTTACTCTGAGGTGTTTTCAGGAATATCTGCTTGGAGATTTCTCTCTCGGCATCCCTCTTGTTGCAGATTTATCCTCTGCCAGTTTCACTTTAGATTTGCTTACCTTTACAGCTGCGCTGTGTACATACAATTAAAACTATTTGTTTATGAGAAAACCAGACTTTGAACAGTGAGTCACAATAGTGTGCTGTCAATTTACTGTCCTGGTAGGTTTCAGTAGAAAATAATTGGATGTGATGTGTACGTATGTGGTGTGTACCTATGTAGTGTCTCTAACAGGTCAGTGGTTCTGTTATATTTTGTGTAAAAACCCAAACCAAAACAAGCCACCCAAAAGTAAATGCAAGCACGCACACAACAAATAAAACCCAGCCCAAACCAGGCAACCACAAAACAAAACCCCCAAAGCTGGAAACACTCCTTCATTGTACTGCTGGAGGCGATTATAGCGGTATTATCTTGTGTTGCACTGCCCGTACCAGTCTCTTCAATTCAGACTATATAATCCCTCAATAGCTCATTCTTGAACAGGTTTCTCTTTTCCTCCTCCCCCGTGAAAAGACCTCTTGTCTAGTGGTGTGCTGGACAATAGTTAGCCAATGCCTTTTTATAGCCTTACAATCAGTTCCAAAGGTATTTGAATAACAAAAACTCCAATGTTCTTGAGATAAACAGAAATTCCTGGGGTCTTCTGGAGAGCTACCAGCACTGTCATTTTCTTCTCATAAATCGTATTCTACCAGAGTTTGTATGACTTCCCAGGGGACCCCAGGCTGCCAGCTCTTCTGAGAAGGTGATGGCACCATGGTTCTGCCAGAACACTGAGGAAATCCCTGCCTGTGCCAAAGGGCGAGTTCTGCAGTGAAAATGCTGTTGGCTGCTTAGCAGTCAGCTTGAAATAGCAGGTGGTGTTCTTCTTATTGCTGTTTCCCCCACTATATCTGCCTTTCAGGCCTTTCTCTCGCAGTGTGCGTCGGTAAATGCTGTATTGTCGCGTTTCGGTCCAGGACTCTGTAATGAGACAATAGCTGCAGTCTCCAAGCAGCTCTCCAGTGAAAGTTCAGTGCCTTACAGTGCAGTATATTTACTGAAATGGAAATTTTTCATTTCCAAGTGACTTACAGACTCATCGGTGGGGCTGGGCGTGCTTGCCACATTCATCATAGTCTTGATAAACGCAGCAGAAGCAGGGTTTTGTTGTGTTTTGGTGGGTCTTTAGGAAATAGGAAGGCATTAAAATATAAAAAGCCCGTGCCCGTGAAATCTCAACTGACCAGCTGCCATAAAGAATACATGTGGTAGCAACAAATAGTCAGCTTATACTGCGAGTCTTACAGCAGGATTTTGTTAGGGTGTATAGCCTCTACAGGCTAGACACAGAAGAATTGCTGCAGAGGTGTTAGACTTGAAATGCAGAAAAAAGAAATGTTTTTCCTTGGTTTCCTTGGGTAGAGAACCGGCATACTTGATTGGCATCATATACTTTTGGTTATCACTGACTCCGAAACTAGAGTAGGATTACACGGTGACAGGAGTCGAAGGGCTCCATAGTATGGATACTAAAATACTTTGACATTCCTGCAGGAAAAAAAAAAAAGTTGCCTGCTGCTTTGATTCCTTATATTGCAGTAGTGTGGGGGATTAATGAGGATCCGCAGTGGCTGAGCAGTGAACAAGAAGGGTACACACCTGCCACCATGGTGCTTACATTCAAGGCATTCCGACTGTTTTGGTGACTGATATGTTGAGCATTCATGAAAACAGGAGAGAAAACAGATGATGTAGAAATAGAGTCTGTTTTCCACAAAACATTTAAAATAGGAAGTTAAAAGTTGCAGGACAGAACGTAAACTCTTCTTAGAGTTGATGTATTTGAGAATATGCAGCGTGCAAAATTGTGTAGAAAGAAATCTTCTTTTGGCTGTTGCAGGTCTTTGTGCTTCCCTCACTTTGGATTGGTTTTTTTTAATTTTCTGGAGCATATTACTGTGCAGTTGGAGCTGTTCCAGTGTTTCTGTAACTGTTACTTATTCCATATGCAGGTGGTGAAAGAGAAATCTGGCCTCATTATCTGTTCTAAGTGAACCAAGAAAGTGGTGATTCTTGCCTTAGTTTCACAGTTGCCTTTTATGTCTAGGTATATACACGTGCACAGCCATATATAGTGATGTGTAGGGTTGTGAAGGACTTCAGCAGCACTGGAGATTTTGCTCTTTTACGTGAGGTGTGTTGAGAGCCTGAAGCTTTGAAAGCTGAGTGACAGGTTGGCACTGTGATGCTCTCTGCGTTACGCAGTCTCTTGCTGGTAGCATCTACTGATAACACATACTTCACGTTGACTGATACGATGGTTGGTAGACTGGAAATATTTGCAGGAAATTACTTTTAAGTAAGAGAAGAACCTACCCCTGGAACGAGATAGAGACCAAGATGAGGTTAATAATACGAGGGCTTCACTCTTAGTTGAAATCGCACATAACTTTTATGTCAATCCCTACAGTTGTTAAACCAAACCAAACCAACCCCCCCCAAAAAACCCCCACAAAAACAACCAACCAAACAACCTCCCACAACCAAAAAACCAAAACCAAACCCACCCCAAGCAAAGAAAACAACCCAAACCACACACACACAAACCCCAATCCCCCAAAAAACCCAAACAATCCTCTGACAAGAGTGAGGTGGATTTAAATTTATTTTTTTTCCCCCCTGAGTTTTGTTTTTGTTTTGGAAAGTAAAACCAGATCAACCTACTTAATGTATAAACTCTACTGCCATGAGCATCTGAGAAAGTCCTGGCCAGCTGAAGTTTGGGCATGTTCTGACGGAATGCTGAAGGTTTAATTTTAAAAGTTAAATGACTATTTAATATTGAAGTCTTTTAGTCATTTTTGTTAGCATAATGATTCTCCTAACTCGAAATATTTTTACTGTGGGCAAGCTCTAACCCATATAGATGATACTGAAAAATGTTCTTCTGAGTTTTTTAGGAACTTAGCATTTCCTAGGAGTAGCTTTTGCTTTTATCACATTATAAAGAAAATCTTTGATGATTGCTTGCTTAGCGATTACAGTGTTAAGATGTTGCAGGATTCATAAGTATGGACATAAACAGCAAGTTGTGTGAAAAAGCTTTTTCCCGTGAAGTGATTTTATCTTTACTCTTTGCAGTAAGACAAAACACTACGGAGAATTCAAGGGAA
Source organism: Megaceryle torquata (assembly GCA_024611175.1). Classification (NCBI taxonomy): domain Eukaryota; kingdom Metazoa; phylum Chordata; class Aves; order Coraciiformes; family Cerylidae; genus Megaceryle; species Megaceryle torquata. The sequence continues at coordinate 57,202 of JANIJG010013550.1, read as the reverse complement.
CTGTGAAGGAAGGATGGGGAGTGACGTGCCCGTAGCCCTCAGAGCTGCTTGTGTTTCAGCTTTAGCTTTCTCCCTTGGAGACTGCAGAGAGAAAGGGAGCTGATAGCTTGTGGCATGCTCCGAGCTACCGCATCTGTCCCCTCCCAGCAAGAAGAGGGTCAGGTAATCGGAAATCTGGACTTGGCAGGTGTCGGAGGTGCCAGATTTCGTGTCAGGTATTTGGATTAGGAATCGCCTCGGAACAGTAGAAAGCTGGCTTGTCCAGCCTACTATTTGGCTTTGCAACCAGGAATAACTGGCAAATCCAGGCACATGTCTTGTGCAGGTATAGCTGGCAGATGCTGGAACTACTACAGCATCAAACTGAGTTGAGTGGAAGGAGGCCTCTGTCCCACAGATCTCAGATGTAGTGGCTTGCCTGGGTAGACAGGGGAGCTCCCAGGTTTGTATGCCTTTGGGGAGGCTGGCGAGTGGTGTGCAGTGTATTTGGCCCAGGAAAAGTAGAACTTGCTGCTGCTCCTTCTGTTCCTGGGAGCAGATCACTAAAATAATTTGGGCTTAAAGGCTGTAAAGTTTGTAAGTCACGGAACTTAACGTAGGGCACTGGTTAATAGGCTGTGGTCTGTGGTGAACAGGAGATGAGTCCTTTCCAGTCCTGATACTATGAAAGAAGTGAGGACAGAAAGGCAGACCATAATAGATCAGTGTGAAGAAAAAGGATGCCTGCTCTACAGGGTCAAATGTTAATAGATTCACTGTTCAGCATCAGCAGACTCATGAACCTGCAGTAGCTTGGCCTCAGAGAATACTAACTGTGGTTAGGTTGAGCTTGAGGTTTCATCTGCCAGTATCAAGAACAAACAAAACCAGAATCCAGACAAAAAACTGCACAAGTTGTTTATAAATAACAGAAAATCATGGTCCAGAAAAATAAAGACTGAGAAAAAGCTTAAGAGCTGCATCCGTTCTGTGCAGCTCCCTGCGAAGGAAAGTCCTCCTAATGTGCTTAGCAATATGAAGCTACCTAGGGACATGGGTGGACGGGAGATCTAAAGCGTTCACTGCTGGCTGGTGGGAATGCTGCTCGCTTCTGTCTGCCACGGCCACTCTTAGGGCTCTTTAGAGATGGCTACAGAGAGGAACAGCATCAGGATTGTGTTCTATCCAGAAAGATCAAATGCAGCATCTGGTGTTGAGGGGAGAGTTGACTGCACAGTAAACCATTTCTCGAAAGCCCAGACATGGAATTTTGAGTACCCAGCATACAGCACGTTTCCTTCAAGAAAACCTGGTTCTGTTATTAGTTCCAATATATGCTCTTTCATGCACTCGCAGGAAGAAGTTCCATTGGTGTCTGTTGTTATCTCATGTCAGTAAGCAGTGGAAGCTGACAGGCTGATTAGCAGTCCTGCTGTGAAGGATCTGGAGGCGGTGGTGGACACCAGGTTGAATATGAACCAACAGTGTGTCATCATCATCAGTAACACAAGCTGCCTACCGAGCTACGTGAGGAGGAATACGATGAGCAGATTGAGCAGTATTCTCAATATTTCTCTTTGATGCTGATGAAACCCCACCTGAAGCACTGCGTCTGGCTTTTGGCCTTCCCCTTCAAGAAGGATGCTGAGGCAGTGGAGTTGCCAAGATGGTCAGGGCCTAGAGTGCACCCAACCTGTGTGCGGAGGTTGAGAGATCTGTGCTTGCTTAGCCTTGAAAAGACAGGAGATGTAACAGAAGGCTGCAGCCACTTGAAATGCAGTTACAGAGGCGGTTAAGGTAAAACCCTCTCTTGGTAACGAGAGGCAGTGGCTGTGTGTGGTGGCTTTGAAGATTCAGGCTGTATGTTGGGAGAAAGGTTGTTGCAGAGGGGGGTAGAGTAACACTAGAGCATGCTACACGGAGAGCTTGTGGAGATTTTGAAGGCTCAGCTAGACAAAGCCATGGCTGACCTGATCTGGAATTGGGAGGTCGGACCGGACGATCTCCGAAAGTCCCTTGGAAATGACGTTTCTGTAGCTTGGTGTGGTTACCTACACCGATACTAACGGGGCAAAAAGGGAAAGTACCCAGCTTGAAACTGGGGGGGGTAATGTAGAAGGTTTGAGGATGGCGTTAGGTGGAGAACAGACATTGCCTCTGCTGCTTTGACAGCTCCTTGTAGTGAACTAAGCAGTCTCGGGAGAAATTGCAGCTGGATGGTACCTTACACAGCTCATGAACTGAAAAAATAGAAGTATGTGGAAATATTTGGAATTAAAACGTGTGCAGTACAGGGTTTTTAGAAGGTGCTTGTTGAGAAGTGCACCAATACCAACAAATGCAGGTATGTTTAAGTTGAACATATGTGGGAAGGAACAGTGGTATTAAAAGCTGAACTTCACTATGAAGACTAATCGTGGCCACTAAATAATGGAATTGCTATCCTGGCACATGTCCACGTTACTGCTTTGTTTTAAAAACATCTTCCTGCTGGTTTTTCTGACTCTGTGCATTGGCAGGTGGTGCTGAATGGGTGCACGTAAAGATGAGGCACCACTGATAGACTTTCAGTTATGAAAAATGCACAAGTTGCTTTATCCAGCTGAAAGTGTAATTCTAGCATACTGCTTAAACTGCATGTGTGATGTGGTGGCGAGGGAGTGTTTTGTCTGTTCTGAGATTTCTGTGAAGCTCAGCCACGGGTTCCCAACCTGCTGGTCATAGAGCCATGATTACCTGGGGTGGGTTCTTTTAACCGAGCTTTCAGACATTTCCCCATGCAGTTAGGAAGGGCTGGGTCCAAGGGGGACCTCAGTTACCAGAAACAGCACACAGGCACTTCAAACTAGATGGAAAGTTTTCTTACCTAGGTGGGCAGTGTTTTTTTCTGACTATCTTGGACCATCAGTAGAAGCTCTGCTAATATTGCTGGACTCATCTGTATAAATGTACCCTGAGTCTGGGAAATTGGACAGAGACACTTGGTACCTTCCTCCCCACCCCCCCAAGAAGTGTGCCTGCTGTGAGAACGAATTAACGTCAAGGAACGAGTGCCTACTTCTAACTGGGGACTCAAAGGGTGATGTTCAGTGATAGAGGAGAGACTTAGCTCGTCTTTTTATCTCCAATTTTGTGCTTCAGCAGCATCATCATGTTGAAGTTTAAATTAATTAAAAAGAGATTTTCTAATTTACCTAAAATGTGGAATATTTGAGATAACAAAATGAAGCCCTACAGGTCACGAGTTTTCCAGTAGCAGCAAAGCCAGTTCCACTTACTTAAGCTGCTCTTCTTTTTCTTTCCCTTTCTGTGTCTTGCCCAAGTATAAAAATAGAAGTAGGAAGAACAGAGAGTCCCTTTAGTGACAGAACCTACTTTGACAAAAGTGTGGCTAGAAAAGAGCAGAGCCACACTTTTGGTCAGCCTGTGTTAAAACACACTGTAGACTCGTCTGGCCTCTCTTTCTGATCTTGGGAGGGTTAATAATATGTGGCTTGACAAAGGTTAATCACCTGAAATTCTTTAGATAAGAAATTGCGTGTGGATCGCAGAGAGGCAGAGGAAGCATTTGTTACAGTCTAGTTTTATTAAGCTTATGAAGCAACAGATTCTAACTCGATGTGCCTGCCAGGCTCTGGGAATACCAGCAGACCTGTGTGTGGTCAGGTCCAACAGAAATCACGGTGCATTCAGAGACTTGAGGTATTTTTTTGAGCTCCGGGAATAAGTCTGTACAACTGCTTTGGGTGAAAATCTTTCACCTATATTTGAAAAGAAGTGAACAGATTACAGAAAGTATTTTGCATTTCTAAACCCCAAGATGCTTTGCTGCTTTATTGTACTGGAATATCTCTTTGTAAAGGCCAGCACACTGAAGGAGAATATTTTTTCAATGCATGTCAGTAGCTTCCTTCCTTCTTCAGATCATTATAAATCTGATTGTTGAACACTGATTTAATTTTTCATTGTATCAAAGACCAGTTTTGTCCTCCCCTTCCTTATCCCAATATATTCCTGCTCAGTTTTGTGCAGTCTTTGATAGTATGTCACCTGCTGCATTAGGTTCTGCAAGGCCCATGAAGTGGAGGTCAGAGCCTTCGTGGACCACAAGTCTTGTAGCGTTTGGCTGTACTTGTGAAATGCTTGCGTACGTCCACTGTAGACACAGCTCCCTGCTCTCCTCATCTTTGAATATGCCCTGATCGTTTACCCATCCAAGGACACGACTTCCAGGCTCCACAGCAGTGAACTGCAGAAGATGCACATTAGCATTCTGCTAGACAGCCCTGCGAGGTCTCCCAAGGAAAGCTGCCAGCTGTCCAGCTTACCAAAGCTCAATCCTATGCTGATGAATTAAGTTGTTTGCAGTATTAGGTGTATCAGGTTTTTAGATGGGACATTTGCACTCACCTGAGCAAAGGTTGCAGTAACAAAGCATTGACTGAATGCTTTCTTAAGTTGCCAAAAGACTTGTTTTAACCCTTTAACGGAAGAAGCTGAGGGCATGAAGAAGATACTGTGAGGGAGTTCTCTGGAATGATTATGCTCTCGAGGGTTTGCTTCTCTTCTCTTTGTCTATCCATGGGGTAAACATGCTCATAGGAAAATCTTGGATTCCCTTAAGAAGAAAAGGATTGATGAGCACAGTTTTGGGGAAGAGCAGGATTACCCATGATCTCCTGTCTTCAAGTGCTGGCATTTTCTATGTACATTAATGCTTCTGTTGTTTAAAAATACCATATTCTTAAGTACGTCTGAAGTTAGGATTTAGCAGAGACATCAAGTACCTGGCATTAATCCAAGGTCTAATTCTTAATCTTCTGTAGTATGGATGTGGTAGATAAATTTCTCAATGGCCAGTTTTTAAAACAACTCGCTCAAACCCGACATAGCCCATTTCAGCCTCTCCTTAATAGGAAACCTAATAACTTTTCCTGATGTGGTGCATAAAGTTCTGGTATTTTGTTTTCTTTTTATTGCTAGATGCAAATGTGTTCGTGGATTTACAGTCAGTAAAGCTCTCCATGCTATGCATGGCTTAGACTGAGAATTTCAGCCTCTCGGTCTGGGGGGGATGAAGGCCATGGCTGTGTTATTTGTATCCTTTGGTCACATACTGACTGCCTCATCAGCTGCAGTATTTCTGCTTTTGAGCCACTTGTAGAAAATCCATTCTAGAGTTTCCACTCACGCTGTTCAGGAGTTTTGTGTCAGACACACCAGGCTGTGCTTCAGGTGCAGTGTAAGTTGTGTACAGCAAATAAAGAAGGTAATCCCCAAACCCCTTATTCCATAATGCATTTTTGTCTCCGTATCCTCCTCTTCGCCGCGTTCCCACTCTGACTTTTGTGTGTGTAGTTTCCAAGAGAGGTGGTTATATCACAGGACTTACAATCAAGGAACAATAGAGGTGCAGTCTTACCTCTGGGTGGGTCAAGAATGTGTGAGCTGTGCAGACCATCCCATCTAGGGACTGCAGAGGAAGAGAAGAAATACCTGCCTCGGAGGGTTAGTGAATGTCGGTATTTGCCCAGAGAGACAGGCTTTATGGCTTGTCCCGTCATCTCGACTCTTGAAGTGTCTCAACAGCCCATTTCTGCCATGAACAAACCAATTAGTGATCACATGTTGCTCTTCTTTTCCTGTTTTTGGGTTTTTTTTTTGTACTACTTGCATGAGATAAAATATATCTGCCCTAAAGCCACCGCAGCTCTTCTTTGTAGCAGACCGTAGGCTGGATTAGCACTTGTGGCAAAATGTGCCACCTCTTGCTGCTAGGGATTTATTTTTCTTTAGCACACATTGACTCTCAGAATTTCCCCTGTAAGAGTGAGCATGCAAATATAAATAACAAATAAGATTTTTCACTAAATATCTTGACACATTTTGCTGGATTTAGATTCACTTTCCACAGTTTCTGTTTCACGCTTACTTTCCTTCATCTAAGAGCAGTCACAGTGGCAGTATAAAAATAACTTTTAAATTGAATTTTTTGAGATCCTCCTCTTCTGCTATCTCTTACTGCTTCCCACTTCTTTTCTGATTTAATGTTTCTTTCTAGTCCTCTCCCTGAAAATCAAGATCTCCTTATGCTTTGCATTGCCAGCTGTCAGGCGCGACGCCGTGCGCGCTGCTACGCCGCTGTGTTCTCTTGCTTTGGCACTGCTGCCTGCACTCTGCTGACAGGCTCAGTTGAGACAGAAAGGACCATTTCTTACTGGAAAAAATAATTAATGAAAAAAATTACTTTTTTTTTTCTATCATAATAGTTTTGAAAGAAATTAAACATATAAAGAAATCTGCATGCCCTTAATTTTATACTGGTTTAAGTGTCAAATATAAATCAACTAAACAGTTGTTTATAGGTGTTAACAGTTGTTAACAGTTGTTAATAGTTGGCCTCACCAACTAATTTTGTGAAATTACAGCCTCAAATCACAAATTTCATCACCTGACATTATTTTTATTATTTTAATTTAAGGGGTTTTGTTTTGTTTTGTTTTGTTTTTCATGACGTAGCTGGTTTTGAGCAAAAGCGAATGCCACCCCAGGCATCTGGAAATTACCTCTGGAAGGAGACTAGTAACCAATTTACTTGTGTCCCTCTGTGAAAGGGAGAGGCAAGGTCAGGATGATCTTCCTCCTGACCTTCTCTCCTCTTCCGTCCTGCAAAAGAGGAGGACATACAACATCCTCCTTTGGGCTGACCTTTTTCTTCTCTCTAGTCGTGGCCTTCCTGTGTCTCATGGCTTTCAGAAGAGAGCTGCCTTCTACAGGTAATTATGCCAGTCTAGGAGGCCTAATGTTAGTGGGCTACTAATTTTAGAGCTGGTGTAAAATGAAGTAGCAGTTTTGCAGCAAGTTTCATTCTCCTTGGTACTAACTGCCCTGACTGGGGCTTTCATTTGATCCCCTTGCAAACCTGACCAGTCTAACCGATGTAATTTGCTTAAAGACAGAATAGGAGACTGCTTCTGTGCTTTTGCATCAGACAGACTGACATAACTGCCTTGCAGCCATACAAGATGTATAGTTGTCCCTGGTACTGTTTGGGGTGGTGCCAGCTACTGCTCTCCCGGGCAGTGTTTGCGTGTGCCTGGAGTAGTCACTTACGGATCCGGCCCCCACTTGGAGGGAGAGGATTCAGCCGTGTAGTTGTGAGCTACATCAAGTTGCTTTATCTTACTAGCAGCCAACTGTCTCTCTTCTTACTGAAAATGCAGCCTCCGTGCCCACTTGCAGGATATTTTAGGCTCCAGCAGCCCTTCCTAACCATCTCTCAGGACTGTCAGGTCTTGACTTTGCTCCTTCTCTCGGAGCTTTCAGATGGATGCTGTTTCATGGAAGCCTTTGGTATGCAGTGTTTCCTCCTCTGTGCTGCTTACAGGATAGCAGTTTCTTCTTGCATCCTCCAGTTTGCACCTCTGTGCACAACAGGTTTTGTGGGTAGAGAGAAGAGAAGCAAAAAGAAACATAAAGGAAATGCTCTTATAGCTGTTATACCAGTGCTTAGACCAGTAAACTGGTGCTCTGAAAAATGGAAATGAGATCTGTGGAGCTTTCATAAGAATATAATTCTTTTCAAATGAGTTTATATTGCTTCTGTCTGTTAAAATGAGTACTGAAATGGTATGGCTCACTGATGGAGTTTTACTGGTTGAACTGAGCACGTTGGACGTCGTGGAAGCGCTTCAAAGCACTTTCCAAACTGACTGGAAGTACTTGAAAACTGAGGCCTGGAAGGTACCTCTGTCATAAAGTTCCACTTCTGTCACAAGTGTTATCATTTGATAGGACAATTGGAAAGATAAAGGACCCTTTACTGTGGGCTATTCTTGCACTCTTATTTCGTAAGCTCAGTTGCCCAAAGTTTATTGATACTCTGCCTTATCGCGCCCGTTAGCTGAAGTTAATGACTTGCTCCAGGTAGAGGAGATAGTTGGGCAGTGCTTCTTACAGCTTTTTTTGAGGTTCCGTGCTTTAATTTATGCAGTTTCATTTAAAAGATTGAGATGCGTGCTCATCCAGTTGAGGAGGCTTGTCTGCAGAAGAGAAGAATCAAAACTCTCTTTGGAAGACTTGACAGCTGAGTACATCACTGGCTATGTACACAAGAAGTTCTTGGCATTCAAGTAAAAAATGTTGAGAGAACAGTTCTGAACTTTTCTTCCAAATACCTGTGTATGTGTGAATGTATGTGGTAGTGGTGTGTGTAGGAGTGTGTATGGCTATATGTTACAGCGTGCACCTATCCAATCTATCAATAAAAAAAAATAGTCTTTCTTAATGTTGAAAGGCTCCTATCAGCCTAATTTCAGTTTAAGTCTATTATTTTAAAATACATGATTATACTCTTCTCCCCTCCCTATTTTTTTCAGTAACACTTCCAAAGGCTCAAAATTTCTTGGTAATTTTTCTCTATCTTTTTCTTCTGAAGAAAGGTCCTTTTGTTTCTCCTGCAATTGACAAGGAGGGTGTGTGACTATGCAAGAGAATGATGACTCTGTCTAGACAGAAAACATTGCCAAATGTACAATGTATTTGATAAAGCAGACCAGCTTTTTATTTTTTATTTACTTTTCCTCTGCTAACATTTAGTTTATAGGAATTTTAGCTGGTACTTGCAGCTTCAAGTATTTAATTTTGGAATCTGAGATACAGTTGGGTTTTTTTCCAGATCTGCAGTGTCCCTGCAAAGACTGTACAGATAAGTGCTCAAGATACTGATGAATATTTTACTCTGTGTGCAGTGGTTTCGTGGATAGAACTACGGCTAAGAAATGGGTTTATGAAGCTAGTATCCATAAATCAAGGTGTCATGACAGCTAACAGGCTCGCAGCAGAACAGAAGTCATGTCAAATCCACACTGACAGTGGGTAGCTAAACAGTGGTGTGGTTGCCAGTCAGAACTCGTCGAGTGATAGAAAGCAGAAAGGAACTGAGTGGAAAGGTTCCTTCTGCTCGCTGCAGTGGCGTTGCAGCGAGCAGGCTCTGGTGGCCGAGCTGGGCTACAACAGCAGTGTAGTTTGTGTTGTGACTACGAGTGCATCATTGCTGTAATAGTCCAAAAACTCTAAAAACCACAGAGGGGAATGAGCTCTTTCAGCAGACCAGCTTCAGTAGTTCAGGGCTTGCTTAGGTAATTTTTCTTAAGCATGTTAAGCGGTTCTAGATGGGCTGTCACTATGATCTTTGAAATATTGCCATGTTTCTTTCTTTCTCTGCTTTAAGCTGCTTAAACTGTAAGACTTCCATTCTTCCTCATACTCTGTTCATTACAAATTTCCGGGTATTCACATTCCTATTTGGAGCTTAAAAGCATTTCAAACCACAACAGAAATTCAGAAATGGAAAAGAGATGTACATTTCTTGTCCTCCCTTTTACCACAGCATGTTGACTTCCAGTGCAGAGACTAAGGCTGTAGTTTCTGGCTCTCACCTGGCAGCCAGTCTGGAGGTAAATTAACCCAGCAAGCGTCTATCATTTTTCACTAGAATGGGTATAAGTTAGTAATTTGAACCTGGAAAATAATGTCTTGACCACAGTTTTTGTCTGAAAGTAATTCTGCTTTAACTGTAGAGAAAGGCCTTGCTTTTGTAGGGATCCCCCCCCCCCCCCCCCCCCCTTCTTTTCTCCGTTTTTTACATTCCCAGTTTTTTCTCTTCCGCTTCCCTTGTGCTGCGCGCGGACGGGACACAGAAAAA
>JANIJG010013550.1:31140-41932 GCA_024611175.1 Megaceryle torquata | reverse complement strand
AGGCCCGGAGGGGTGGTGGTTTTTTTTGGGTTTTGAAAAGGGGTTTTGTTTCCCCCTTTGTCTGTGTTTTTGAAATGTTTCCCCCCCCCCCCCCCCCCCGATAAAATTCTCTTGCTTTGAAGATAAGTTTTTATTCATTCCTGAGACCTCGTTCTCACATAGCAGAGGGATGTTATTTTATTGCATTTGTTGATGTTATTCCTGTTTCATGCTGATTTAATTGAGAGAGGTTTTCTTTAGCAGCATTTGGCAGAAATTTTTGAAACGATGCTAAGAAAATAGAACGCAGTATGTTGTATAGATTTTTTGGAAGTATATTTTGATTATCTGTAATACAACAGCTTTAGCTCTCAGACTTAAATGTTTTCACAAACATTAAAGCAATTTTATGTGGCTTACGATCTTTGTGAAAAGCTTGATATGAAAATTAACCCATCACGTGCCGGTACAGCCTTGAAAGACTAACTTGAAAATTCAGGGTTCTCACGTGGCCCTTGCCCCTGCCTCGTAGCTGCCCTTTGGCAGCTGGTAGGTGTGAAGAGGTCCTCTTGCGCTTGGTCTGCATCTGTCCTGGTGGAGGAGCCTTGGTGCCTGTTTATGTTTTATACAAACTCAGCGCTGTTCAGAACTTTGGTCGAGTCTGCAAGGTGTTCAGCAGCACCACAGTAGCTGAGATTTTGATTTTTTTAATTTTTTTTTGATGCAGTCACTTTGTTTTATGGATGATCATTTGTGAAAAGTTTTAAAGCACGTTGATAAGCGGTACTTGCGTTTTATTGTGTCTCTGCAGGCTTAGAGGTTCACAAGCAACTTGTGGTACTTAGATGTGTCAGTTTGGATGTGTAAAGTCTTAGACACAGCTATTTATACCTTCTCTGAAAATCCATTCCTGTAGCTCTGTTTGAATCTAACTTTAAAGCAGAGCTTGCTTTTTAAAACTCTGGCTGTGGTATTCAGGTGGGTGATGTCAGAGATAAAAATATGACCTTTCACCAAAAGGTCCAAATTTTGCTGCACCTTTTAGCACAGACACAGGACTTTCCGGTTCTTTGTCAGAACTGAATTTTTTCAGGGTGACTGAAAATGGATTTTTTCATATCAAAGATTAGAAAGTCCTCTCACTTCAGAATTCAGTTTCATTGTAACAAAATGCATGACGTGGCTATCCAACAAAAAGCCTCGTGTCATGTCACCTTGTGCTAGGACACCTGCCTGGTCTGGCCTTACTTTTGCAGCTTACAGAAGACGGTGCTGTCCCCTTATCCCTGCCTCTTCCTGTGGCCACTTGGGACTATATGGAGAGCAGCACCCTGTTCTGGCCGTGTCCGTGTCCCTCTGTTCCAGACCAGAGGTGAGAAAAGCTGGTTCTGGTACATATCATGGGAATCTGTCCACATCCTCTTCCTCACCAGCTGACCTGAAGTCCTTTCTGGGGCTTAGGCTTTCTGACTAAGTTCACGTGCAGAACCGAGCCTGGATCCGCTGTACACCTTTTGCTGAACCACTCTTTCTTCATCTAGGGCACCTGGGATGTACAGGAGTTAGAAATTTCTGTGATTTACTCTTTTTTTTTTTTTAATTAATTTTTTTTACCTGTATTAAACATATTTGTGAATTCTTTAACCTAGAGGTGGTTTGCCTGCATTTTATAACTCTAATGGAAGTGGTCTCAGGTGGAATCATGAGTGGATGTTCTCCAGTAAATACGAACTTGCTTCTTTCCCTAAATAATACACAGTTAGTGGATTTAATTTCTGTCACTTGCATACATTAGAAATGATGCATTTTTAAAATTTTTTTTTTTTTCTTCCTTTAAATTGAATGCTACCTAGTAGAAAACTTGGTACTGAAAAGAATCCAAACAAACTTTGAGTGCAAAGTTATTACTGTGAAGTTTTGCCAGCTGCCAAACCAACTGTGTCAGAGCAGCAAAGCTATTCCTGCCAGCACTGTGTGCTGCTTGGTGCAAGTAGGTGCTTTGAAGTTCGCTCCTTTGTGTGTCTTCTAATAGCAAAGTTGATTAAAACCATGGGAGTAGCAGAGTCTTGCTGTGTGTATGAGTCATGTGTGCAATGTGTACCATTAAATCTAGAGAATGAGTGCATAATTACTTAGTACTGGTTTCTGTAAATAATAAATTAGGAATGGAATAGTCCCCTATTTCTCGTGACTCGCTCCAAGAAATCACCAAACATTCTTGACTTGGTTGTAGATGGTACAGATCTTTTACTGGGAAAACATTAAACCAGAAACATTTTCAGGCCTTTTTTCACCTAGTGAGCTACTGCAGAGTCAGTGATGGTATGGAGGACCTTCATATACAAGCTCGTATACCACACAGACAATAAGGTTGTCTCTTTTTTTTTTTTCCCCTTTTTTTTTTTCCCCCCTTTTTATTTTCTATCTTATTCAGAAATGAAGTATCATGTTAGCCTAGAAATCTCATAAGCAAAGTCGTAACATTCTTGAAATAGAGCATATTTGAGTGTAGCATAAAGTATTTCTATAAAAGATTTAAACTGTAATTTTGGTGATTTGCTGTTGTTTCTCTCATCCGTTCTCTCCAATCACAGAATATAATGATGTGGAGTTAGCATAAATTACTGATGATCTGTTTTTACAGACAAGGCGCAGCTGCTTTTGTTTCATTATGTTTTTCATCTGAGCATGAGGGAAACCCTCTGGAAGCAGAGACGTGGTAAAGCAGTCTCTTTCTTCTGTCTCCCCATGAAAGGACTGTTGTGGGTGATTACCCTCTGCTTCTCCAGGAACATTCATTTTACCATTTCTTAACCACAGGGAAAGTTTTGCTTCCTTATTTTATTTGTTAAGTTGAAATATTAGATGGAAGCTCTTCTCTTAGTCTTCAAAACACGATAGAATTATTCAAAACACAAAACTCAGAATTGCTTTTCTTGTAAATGCTGCCTCCCAAATCTTAAAAATTTAGCAGTAATTATGAAGAACTTCATTTCTGTAAGGACAGACTACCAAAATATTCATGCACGGGGAACTCATCTTTTGTCTGCACACAACGCTGCTTGGCAGAGCCAGGAAAGAAGCATCAGTGGTTTTGTGTTGCTGACCAAGCATTCCAGGGGAACTGAATGCAGTGTTAAATTCTTCCAATTATAGCTGACTACAACAGATTGCATAACTAAAGGCATGGAAAGGTATCTTGCATGAAAAACCTGAACAGGCAGTTGTAGGGTTCTTGTTTTTAACCATTTCCTAATAGAAGTACCCTGCTGAACATCTTCTGTAAGCCAGGAAGGGGAGACTGTGCCATGGCCTGGTCCAGCTGCCCAGAGGCGTTGGAGATGGAGGATGGTAGCTTTTTTTTTTTCCAGAAACATGGCATGCATGGTCCATCCTTTTGAAATCAAACTGTTGCTTTAAAAAGAAGAAAGGAATTACTTGGTTTTTTCCCCTTGCACAGCTCTGTTACAAACAGCTAGTTGAGCAGTTCTCAGAATGTTCTGCCTGACGCGCGTGTGCGTGACTAGCTCGGCTGGAGATCACTAGGGTCCAGCCTCTGCTGCCACGTCTGGAATGTGCATTTATCACTCGTTCACAGACACGGCACCCAGCGAGGTGACGGTAGCCCCCAGACCCTGCTCTGCCCCGGAATACTCACCTCTTCAGGGAGATGCAGTAGCAGAAGGGGATGCAACTGAGGGAGTGTTTTCAAAATGACCATTTTAGGCTGTGCAGATCCTGCAGTTTGGACAAAGAAGTGTAGCACTGAGCTGTTCAGTTTTCTGAGGTCATGTCTCTCCTCTCTTTCCCTGACCTATGAAAACCCTTACATTTAAAGACTGACATTTTATCTTCATTCTTCTCTGGCACAGGATGGGAGATCAGTTTGACAGGCAGCTTGGAGTAATTTAAGAGGCTGCCCCTCAAGTGGCCACACTCCACTCTCCCCCATTCCTGTTGGAGTCCTGTGCTCATTAAGCACAGCAGTGAGCTGAAAACTGCTGCTTTCAGAAAAAAATAAAAATAAAACCACCAAAAACCAAAAGTACTTTTCAGCCTGGCTGGGTATGTGATTACAGAATTTTTAAAGCCAAGTAGAACAGGAGGTATCAGCTAAAATGGAGAGGATGTATGTACACTCCCTGAAGTTTTTTATTTATATTTCTCATGAGCAGGTGAGAGAGAGTGAAAATAATTGTTGCTCTGGAAAGCTTAAGTGGAAGGAAATGTCAGTCTTCTGTGCACAGCATGGGAGTGCTCAGTTTGCTCTTGGGAGTACTGGCAATGCGAGGCACGATACTCGAGAGTAGCATCGTCCGTCTCATGGGCTGAGCCCGCCAGCATATGGGATTGTCAGACACTGGTAAAAAGTGTCTGCAAAGATACCCTGGCCCGAGAGGAGCTATAATTGTTCGAGTTGCCACATTGAATTTGCAGCTTAAGAGGTAAATCTTGTACTAATTTCTTTTTAATAAGCACCATCTAAACTGTAAAATGAAGGAAGAGGTTAAGGAAGTGACTGCAACGTGTCAGGCCTTACAGAATGCTGGGCATCTTTGTGGTTTACTCATCTGAACTTCAGATAACTGCAGCTGTGTGACCACGAGCTCTAAAATCTACTCTATTTCTTACTTTAAAAAAAAGATCCATATATTTTGGGTTGGTTTTTTTCAGCTGGCTCGGCCACATGTTTGAAGATCCCATACACACAGACCTTTCAACTGCACCACTGATCTTTCTGTGTCTTCGCTTTGCCTTCGGGTAGACCGTGCCACGTCCCCTTTGCGTTAGGCTTCCCAAGCCGTGGTTTGGAGGCTGTGCTTCCCGTTTCTGTTGTGCCTGAGCTCAGAGCTCTGCAGAAAGAGACGGGTTCCAAAATGCTTAGGGCTTCAAGTAAGCTTCCCGTAGCGTGTTGGCAAAGCAGGGTTAGCGGCGAGAGGTTCTGATCTGCAGACTGGGGCCATAAAGGACTGTTACGTTAATCTCTTCTGACTTTCTGCACAAAGTACAATGCTAATTTATTTATATTCCCCCCTCTTTGTGGCTACGTTGAGATCGGGAAGGATAACTAGAAAAAGGGAATGAGTAGCGGCTGTGTTTTCCTTAAGCAAAATACGGTAATTAGTGGGGAGAATATAAACGAGGAGGCCAATTACGACGTGTTAGTGCATTTACATGATTGGAACATGCAGAGTATTATGGCTGTTACTGAAGCAGCAGTGTGTCCGTGTCCCGTGGGTATCAGTTGCCAGCGTCGTGTGAATTGCTGCGCGGTGCTATAGATAAAATATCAATAGCTGTCTCGCTTCCTGATGGTACAACTGCTGCTGTCGCTGCAAAGGGTAGGAGGTTATTTTTAAGTGACTTCTGTGATTTGAGACTCTTTGCTGTCCTTTGTGGTCATAATAAGCTTGGCTGATGTCAGAGCTTTTTTTTCCTAAAATTCCGTCTCTGGCCGTTTTCCCTCTCAACATTGTAGTCCTTGATTAACAGTATAATTCACTTTTTTTTTCATCATTCTTTGCTTCTGTGAGATTTTTTTTATGATACACTGGTCTGCACTCATTTGCATTTGTGGTTTAGAAGCCTGGATTCTTAAACATTCCGAGTCGTCTTGGATTTGGGTCCCGTTTGTTTGCTGTTCCTTCAAATATTAGAAAAGTGAATACTATTTAGGTCACTGTGGTGAGTTGTCTCCAGTGGGGATAGCTGAATAGGCTTTCAGCACATAATGGTATGCAAATAATATACCTCTGCCTCACATGGGAATAGACTAAATATATGCACAAGCTTTCTGTGACCTTAATAGGTTTGTGGGCATGATAATACACCAAGTGCTGCTGTAGCGTAAGATCCGATGTACGAATACTTCAGCTGTCGTTCAGGGCAAAGAAACGTACGAAATACTCCGCGAATTTAGTATGTGATCCACGTGCCTCACCGTGTATGGAAGCGTACTGCAGCAATATAGCTGAATTATGCTTGTAACATAGGCAGTAGCTTTTAATAATAGTCACCACTAATGAAAGAGAAGTTGCTTTAAGTCCTACGCTAAGAACACGCTAATTCATTGCACCGCCGGAGCGTCTTCCTGCACGACGCAGATGAAGCTGGAAAACATACAGGAAAGTGCTAAGTTAGTCCATTAGATTGTTTTCATGTTTCACATGTAAAAGCACATTTAAAACTTTTTGTTTCTTTTGTTTTTATTACAGGTTCTAGAGCAGTTCAGGAAACAGATGCTGCATTTAAAGAGCTTTGCTGTAGCGAAGCTTTCTGTGCAAGAGAATGCATTCTTCCTGAAACTTCATTCACTTAAATTAACTTGTATTTCCACTGAGGGTGGCTTACATTAAGCACAAAGGGAGGCTTAGCGGTTTAGACTTCCATCAAATACACTGCCTAACTAAAAAGAGAAGATGCCAAGCCTCACACTCTTGTACTTGAAAGTATTGTGTTCTCTCTCATGGGAACTCGAGATTAGAGAAATTATAAAGGCTTTGCATAAAAACAGGGAGCTAGAATTAATCTTTGCTTAAGCAGGGAAGTGTCAAAAGCCTATTATGGTAATTTTTCAATTTTGTCTTAAGTGTTCACATATTTTTAAAATAGTTGTACCATTGAGTGGAGGCATAATTGACGTGTTGTGGTTTCTTTTATTTATTTTATTTTTTAACTTAGGCCATCATAAAACACAACTTGCCTGCACTTAGGCTTGGTCGGAGTAGGTGTGCTAATTAAGTAGATGAAAATTTTCATATCATATCATAGTGAGAAAATTTGCCTAATGGATTGGAATAGTCTTCTAAGAATGGTTCCCCTATTCTTAATTACACCCAGGCACTAAATGTCAATATTACAGGAAACAATTAAACCACAGCAACCTCAGTGAGAAAATGTAATTCCTAGCAATAGATTTTGGGGGTTGTGGAGTCTGCCGTCTTCGCTGTTGTTCTAGTAAACAGTAACAGCAAAAGTCTACATTAAAGACAAACGTTAGTTAATACATTAAACCACAAGGAATTAGGGTAAGCCAGAAGCTGAAAATATCATGGAATGAAGAGCTACTGCTACATTTCTTCTCTTAATCTTTATTGAATTAGAAAATTTGTAAATCTTGTCTTTATCATAACAGCCTATGAAGTACTAGGGTAGTAATTTAAAATTTCTGCTTGACCTAAAATAAATTTTAGGACTTCCCTAATTAAAGGAAAACTGATTTAGCAACACCTTCTAATGGTAAATTAAATAGCTTTTTCTCTTTGTAAGTACAGTATTTAACAGAAGAAATACCATTCCAGAGGTGCTTTCATGTTGGTGATCAGTTTTGCTGTTCTGTAGGAGGAGTCTTTGTTGGAACAAGCTTTGCATTTGGAATGAGACTCGCTGGCAAAGGGGAAAGTAAGCAATACTCCTAAGTGGTCATTGATTAGTAAGATTTTCGGGTTTAGATGCAGAGAAAGGGCTTCTTTCCTAGCTTTCAGCTAATTTTTGTGCAGAAGCCTCTTTGGGCTATGAAAGAGCTGCCTTTGGCATCCGCAAGTGATACCCAACTTGTTCAGAATTTTTCTGGCATTGCCTGCAGTAGCAACTGGCACAGAGACAGAAATCTGCTGTGTTACAGGGGTGAGGTGTATTCTGCTTTACCACTTTTCCTAACACTGTTGAATGGCTTCTGTCAAGAGACACTTTCTCTCACTGTGCACCTTCCAGGGGGCTGATTCTTCCTTAGCTCCTCTCCCCAAAGGCTGTGAGTGGGAACCACCCAACTAAAAGCACAACCTGGTTGTGCAGCTTCTGTGAGTTGAGTCCTGGGTCAGAGGGTCAGCGTCCGTTCTGGCTGTTAAATGGCTCCAGTTTACAGGGGCTTTTTGTACTTTTCATTTGTGTCCCTGGAATAATAATGCCAGGAACAAGAAAGCCAAGTGCGCGTACGGATGTGCACAGAGTGACGGGAGGGGATGTTGGTTGATCCCTTAGGTAAAGAGCAAAGTATTGCTTAGTCTTTATTCTTTATTTCATTGCTTAGTGCTGATTGCACTGGGCACAGAAGCAACATTAGCGTGTGTGTCAGCACGCGTGTAATTTGAGCATAAGACTAAATTCTTGGCTTATTTTGTGTTACCATCACTAAATATATGCAGGACGAGGACCCTTCTATATAAAGCAGATTACTGAAGTATGTTATAGGTTGTCCAAGATGCAAGAATTAATTCCGTTTTCTGGTGTCAGTTCAGCGTTCTCATTTCTCACATAACCTTGTACAGTTTTTATTAATCATTACTTTTTATTGTTTACACATGAAAGCTGCTCTGATAGACAGTGTGTATTTAAATGGTATCTCGGTGAGTAGTAAAATTAGCAGTAACAGTTTTGCTATGCTTCTTTCTTTTGTCTACTATATGTATTCTGAGCTTATGTGGCATGATAAGTAGCTGTTACCAATAAGCTCACATTGATAGGAAAAAAGATAATTGTAATCAATCTTAGCTTGACATGTTTTGCAGTGCTGGGATGGCAGACACCTTTTCCTCAGGTGAAGGCACAGTTAGCTCCAGGTGTATTCACGTAGTTAGCCCACTTACCCATGTAAACTTAGTGAGGTGTTACTGGTGATTTTTGGTTTGTTGTTTTGTTTTTGTTTTTGTTTTTTTAATATGAAGTTAATTCTATTCTGTTTACCCTTCAGCAGTGTGCGGTGAGGAGCACGGCACTGTAACTCACAAGCTCTTGACAGGACTGATGAATGGCCAGAGATAGAGATATTGACAGGCTGCTCTCTAGTGCTCTGTCTAGAATTGTTTCCCTAAATAATTCAGAGGGTTGAAATTTGATGAAATCATTTCCATTTGAAGAATGAGTGTAAGGGGTAAATGAATGAAGACTCCAGTAATGGAGCAGTTGTGTTCATGCCATTGGGCAGACAAGACAGCGTCCCACGTTGTCGTTCCTGCGCCAATTCTTTGCTCGAGGTTGTGGTTCAGCTTTGTGCAAGGGGTTGCTTCTGTAGGGACCGGCTTTCTTGCTTGCTGTGCGGCACCCTGGCCTAGCAAGCTGTCTCCACCCCCCAGCCTCCCCCTGGGGTGAGAGGTTCTGCACGTTGCCAGTCTCCTCTGGCTCAGTGTTCCTGGAGAAGCCTGGCTCCGGTGGTGGGACTCTGTGAGCTACCAGTGATGGCAGATTTCAGGAGGGAGTGCTTAACGTGAAAGACCATCTACAAATCCCTGGCTGACAAACATGATGAGCAAGGGGGGACTTACAGGGGACGGAGTGACAACTTGTCATCAGTAGGACAGTCATCTGTGGTTTAGATGGTAGGCAGGAAAGGTGCAACTGGCTTGCCACTGGATAAGACTCAGCTGTGGTTTTCTCTTCTTCAAAGACCTACCCCTTTGGAAGGATGCTGACACTTAGACCGTGTGTCTGGGGGGGCGTGCACTCGGCTACAGGCATGCATTCTTCAGAAGGATACTCTTTGTTGAGCCCCGTGTAGCATCCAGCCGATGAACCACGTGTCATGCAAATGTCATGTGGGAACAGTGAATATTTACGAGGCCATAAATCTGCTGTTCTTTCCTAATGGCAGCTGCCTACAAAAACTCTTTGCAGGAATGGGTCTGCTGTCGGGCACTCCTTGCTCTTTGGCACACCCAGCGGAACAGAAGTGGCTTTCTGGTGTAGGTGTAACTATGTGCAGCCACCAAGTAAGTGTCGGTGTTACTGCTGTGTCTATATTTTATGATTTGTTTTTGAGGTTTTATAGCAGCCAGAGTAGCCCACAGTATTAGGTTGATATTTCAGAAGAGTTCTTTTTCCTTTTTTTTTTTTTTTTTTTTTTTTTTTTTTTTTTTTTTTTTTATCTGCTCACATAGAGAGCACATCCAACATAAACTTGGGTGACAATGCTTGTCTGGCATATGAGTGCACAACTTGTGAATACAACAGCCACCTCTAAAGCTGGGGAGCGGTGGGGAACAAACCGATCTGTCACCAGCTGTAGGCCACTGGTTTCTCACTGAAAATGAAAATGTTTTGCAATAAAAACACAGCCATATTTTGATCTTGCTCATATAAATGTTCAGGCACCTTTTGCCCGAGTGCTGTTTCTCCCTCCATCTATTTTTTCCATGCCTGCCTCTAAAATATGCTGGTTTGAGCTGTGCAAGCTGGAGCTAGAAAATGTGGAGCTCTACTGCGCACACGTATAATGCAGCACACAGCTCAGGGCAAAGGAGAATTATAGTTTTAGATACTTAAAAAATGAGGAGTAAAAACTACATGAATAAGGAATATTTGTTTGGATTCTGGTTTCTTATAATGTAGCTGTTGAGATGTTTGATTAGATCTTGCAAGGTCTAATGTTGTCTAACATCTGTTGTTAATGCAGCCTGTCACCTGGAAATAAATGAATAGATCCTCGTGGGATAGCAGGGAAAAAATGTGTGGTTAGAAGCATCACTGCTACTTGGCAAGGAGGAACAGCACAGTAATTTATGAACACCATGGTTTCTCCATAGAAACAGAAACGACTTCGTTTGAATGTGAACGATCAAAATAATACTTCATAATGGAAAGTCTAAGGCACACAGTTAATTTTATGAGATTAAGAAAATACTTGCCTCAAAAAGTATTGGAATAGATATAATGGGAAATCCAAGTTAGGTTTCTGAGGAGGACATGGGAGTGGTGTGCCCCTTAGAAAGGTTGGGCTGCGGGATGCTGTTGCTTGGAATAATCACAGAATGTCTTTGGTTGGAGGAGACCTTCAAGATCTTCCAGTCCAACCTTCCACCCAACACCACCAGCTCACCAC
>JANIJG010013550.1:0-20578 GCA_024611175.1 Megaceryle torquata | reverse complement strand
ATCTACTCTTCTCTAATTTAAACCCATTACCCCTCGTCCTTTCACTCCAGGACCTCGTAAACAGCCCCTCTCCAGCCCTCCTGTAGCCCCCCTTCAGGTACTGGAAGGTGGCTGTTAGATCTCCCCAGAGCCTTCTCCTCTCAAGAGAATCACTGAACTGAAGGAAGGGTGAGTTAACGGGAGGGTTACATTCACATACACGTCTCTCGTGTCTCTTCACTTCAGTTGATTTCTGAACTGTTGATGAAATGCTCTGTGCTTTTGGGAACGCTGTTTTCTGTGACCATGCCCAAACATCTACACAAGAGTATGACTAAGCTGCACTCCCATCCCAGACTGGAAAGTGAGATTCTCACAAAAATCAGTGGAGAAAGAAGCTGGAGCAGCGAGAGATGAGATAATCATGAGATAATCAGCATTTCATTGGTCTGTGCCAGCTGAATCTTTTCTATATTATGTGGTTGTCACCATGAAACGCTATCTTGGCATAAGCAAAGATCACAGACAGTTCAGAAGTATCTTCACAAATGTAATGAGCAATAGCCTATCTCTTCTGAGAGTGGACTTCCTCCCACTCTCCCATAAAAGCTGCTCTCTCTCATTGATTACAGAAGAGCAAATGTAATGTGGTTCTAATTCTGTTGCTGAGTGTCTGCAGATTGAGCCTGTTTCCATCTCTTGTTTCAGCGGTCAGGGATTTCCATTCTCTGGTACCACATCCATGAAACATTCTGGAAGTGAATGGATCTCGTGGTCCAACGTGCCTTCAGATGGGCATCGCTGTGTGCGAAAGCAGGGCTCAGTTGCACCTCGTACCAAATCGGTCTTTTGTGAAGGGGCGAAGACCAGATTCAGCTGTGAATGTGTCAGGGGTGGAGGAGATTTGTAACGTGATGAGGACATGGAGGTGGTGTAATGTATTCCTGTAAGAGAGAGCTGAAGGACTAACTGTCCCACCGAGGCAGCCAAGCAAAGTCTGCAGCCCTGGCAATCCTGTCACGTCAGGCGAGGTTGGGCTTTTTTTAAGCTTGAGAGCTGCTTCTTTCTCTTCTCTGGTGGATGCTTAGAGGGGAGGAATAAAAGGAAGTTTTTGGTCTGAAGACTTCCAAGATCTGAGCTAATTACCTCTCCAATAGAGATGGGGAAATGAGATGCTGCCAGTTGCTGGTAAATGGTTCGATTTCGTCCAGTATTTTGTTGTGTTGTGAGCTGAAAAGCTTCTGTAAGTTCAGGATCGTTTGGAAGTGATAGAAGTAGATGAAGTGGGAGACAGTTCACCAAGTGGGAGTGGTGCCTTTCGCTGAACCTGTGGCATTTGGAGAGCAGACAACCTTTGTATGGCGCAGTCTGGGGACAAAGATGGGGGCAACAGAAAACTCAGTGTCCATGGGTACGGACCTTCCAGCTCTGTCTGTGCCACAGACCTGTGTGTGACCTGGTAGAATTTTATCCTGTTTCCAGACCAATTCACCTTCGGACGGAGGACAAGCATAAAATACTTCACCCAAGAGGCTAATCTATCCATAAAGTTATGAACTACAGAAAATAGCAGTGTATATAATGAAAGTGTCTTCTCAACCATTTAGCTCTATTCCCATGGAATACGAAGATGAAAGCCAGAGAGGAGCAGACAGAGTGGAAAGCTGTGGCTCAGCAGCAACGGCTGTCTGCAGAAGTCTCTTTTCAGTATTTTACAAATCTATCACATGTGCCACCAAAGCTCTTCTCAACCATCACTCCAGCGCTTCTGTACGATAATGAGCATAATAGATTTTGCATTTTTTTTAAGGGAGGAAAGGCAAATTAAAAAAGAAAAAAAAAAAAAAGGCAGAACAACAGAAAGCAACAAAAAATATGGAGAAATGTTTTCCTCACGGAAGATGATATCCTCTGCCATGTGCACTCTGCTGTTATTTCCACTTCCCCTCTTTCTGTGAACTTTTAAATATAATACGCTGTAGGGAAATGCATCTTGAAAGCATCGGTGCTTTAGGATGAAAACTTGTATAGGCTGCATAACATCCTCTGAAATCAGCATTTCATAGCACTAATTTCCCTTGCAAGTTCTTTAAAATGAGTTACTTTTTTCTCCCTTAATGAGGATTTCTGCCCGATTTAGTGATTAAATTGATAGTGCTTAAGGTTTCAGGTCAAAGTTTAGGAAGATGTACATCCATTAACGTTTGACTGTGCCATGTCTTCTTCCCCATGCCAGTTTTGGATTTAACCTCTTTGTTTGGTTTTAATGTGTAAGCCTTGGCCAAAACTGAGCCGCTTCTGCTGCTCTGGCCAACAGGCTTAACTGGCCCGTGAGTTACCAGCAGAGGTTATTTGGGAGGCATCGTTTACAGCAATCCATTGAACAAAGCAAGCTGCACCAGAGACAGACTGGTTCCATCAGAGCAGTGCTGGCACAGCTCTACCCCAGATGCTGTTCCTTATGAATGCTTTTTTTTCAGCTGACCACTACATAGCTTTGGTGACAGCTCTGTTGCGAGCAGGTCACCGGGCTGTGGTTTATTTGGGAGATTCGTGGCATGTCATCCTGCTCCTTATGCCAAAGCTGAACAATTTGAAATAGCAAATGTACTTTCTTGCTTGCCTGCAACAGGACTTACTGGAATAATGCTGTCATATCTTAACTGCCTGACGAGGCCCACTGGTTTTGTGTGTTGTGGACATTTCAAGCGTAGGTTCTGTTGCTTCTTTATATCCAGTTCTAGTATAAGGGTTTTTATTTCCTTTCTCAAACACTTCAACATTTACCACTGAGGAGCATCACCAAGCATTAGATACCGTGTTTTGTTTTTGTTAAGTTACTTCTTCTGTACTGGTTTTCTTGCCCAGTTTAAGTTTGTAGCTCAAAATATTACGGCTCAAGCTGTGATGATTTTAGAGTTCCCTCACTTCCCTTGGTCTCTGCAATGCAGGTGGAGTGGCAGATAGGGCCATCGGTGCAACGCTGCGGCGCGTGTTTGCATTTTTACAGTTCTTTTTCATGTACCCTTCTTCGCATTTTGTGCGTAGAAGCTTTTCTGCAGCTGCTTTGTTGCTCATTTCTGTATAGCTGCTTCTTCCCTGCAGTGTCATCTGCAATGGAGTGACAAGGATTAGCTTTTTAGTGTTTCCTGTAATGCTCATCTACAGATGTATAGCCATAGCCATATGAAAAACGTAAAAATGCGGTAGCAGGAAATGTTCCAATGAACAGCCCCAGTGGCTACCAGTAACCTCTTCCAGTGTTGGCTTTGTGTGCAGCGTGGCTGCAGCAAGGATGTGATGTGGGGAAGCATATCCTTGTAGGTTATAAATCTGCTCACTTCTTTTGCCTTTTTTTTTTGTTAAAGCATAAGCCTGAGCTAAGCTCTTGCCTTAAACTCGGCCACACCAAATGGCTCCCTTCAGAACTGCCTTGGTTTTGCGATGAACGGATCGGCATCGCGCTGTATGCTGGGATGCTAACAGGCTCCAGCTGCCCCCATAGCCGAAGTGAAGTCAGCAAACTCCTAAAGCCTTACACCTTGCTAAATATGCATTCCCCCCTTGCTCATCTTCCCCGTCGTTCAGGAAGTATCTGGTGTCCTACTGATGTTATCTTAGTTGTCTGCGTTGTGTAAAGAAGCTGGCGGGTGGCGGTATCAGTAGGCATCTCATAAACCTGTTCTGAGAAACTGAATTATGAAGATGCCTTTGGCCATTAAACAGGGTCCAGTCTTGCTCTCCGTCTGAGCTAGGTGCTCTCAGATTGCTTTCAGTAAAATGAGAATGCAGAAGGTGCTGTTAGATCTTGTGGCTGCCTGCTGCATTTCGAGTGTGGCAAGACTGTAACTGGGCTTTAGTGCACAAGGTGATGTTCACTCGATACACTATTTTTTTATTTAGACAGTCTAGCTCCTGTATCCTGTGTCTAGGAGGCACCTGTGGTAGAAGCCAAGGAAAGAGTAGAGAAAAGCACAAGATACAGTGTGACATTTCCCTGGGGAATGCTGCTTGTAACATCAAGCTACTGGTCTATCCTCTTAGCCTTACTCTCCCGTGTTCAGATCGGTTCCATAGGTGAGGATTTTCTCCCTTAGCCATGGAGCCATGGCTTCTTTGAAAGTGTTTTAAGAGACACCTTTCAAAAGTAGTTGTGGAACTCCCAAGGGATTCAACACCTGGATCGTCTTGCCCGCTGGCTTCAGAGAACTTTGAAGAACTTTAAATAGATTTTCAAGGTGTGACGTTTCTTCTCAAAGCTGCATTTTAGACAGTGTAACTTCTTTATAACTCTTCTTTGTTAACAGTTTCCCATTCATTTGTCCGAGTTACTGGGCTTGCTTGTCTGTAGTGTTCTGTCGTCTTGGCAACTCCTGGTCAAAGCCCTCCACAGTGAACAAGGCCACTCTGTGATGATTGTCTGCTGGGTAGTTTCTTCTGGCTTGGTGTGATGTTCACTGACTGACAACACAAAGAAAGGTCTCCCTTTTCTGCTGGCTGCGCAGGTGTCCCGTGCCAGCTCTGTGCTCTCTTGCCAGCACTGCTGCCAGGGTGCCACAGAAGGGAGCAGACGCTGATTCGCAGCCTGTTCTCACACGTCTGCATTTGCCATGGAGCTTGTTCCACAGTCACCTGTGACAGAAGTCACCATCTTTGCTTCCACTGTGATACCAAAGTTCCATCACGTGGTGGTCGAGGGGCATCAATTGACATCTCAGGTTTTGTTGTAGTTTTCAGTGTAGGAAACATGTAGCAGTCGAGTGGTTTGAACGGTACGTAGCGCAAGCAGAGACGTTTGATAAAACACCCTTTGAGTTTTATACTTTTCTGCTTCACTAGGGAGAAATTTCTCACTGCCCTTTCATATTTCCTAGTTTTCTTTAAAGGAGCTTGTCCTTAATTTTATTTATTTATTTATTTGGCTTTTCTCCTTAAAACATCTTGTATTTGGGCTATGCAAGGTGTGCTATTGCAGTAGGCGGCTGGAAGCTCAAAGTGATCTCTATTAAATGATGCCCCAGGAAAGGTGAAGTACCAATATCTGTAAGGTTTCTGTACTTCTCTTTTGCACTACATTTTGCTGTCTTACAAGTGCTCTTTCACTGATTAACTATTTCTTTCCTTATGTTTTTTTTTTTTTTATCCGTGAGCTATGTTTTTAATTGAATTAGAAATTGCCTCTCCTTGCATCAAATAAAATAATGAGCTTTCATTAGGGGTGATTATCAGAATTGTTTGAAGAGGTTTTTGTAGCACATGTGATCAAGTTGTAGACTATTGAAAATTCTGCAGGACGACCACTGCTACTGAGCCACAACTTTCCCCTGTCAGCTCCAGCCTGACTGATCTTCATGGTCCAGGCAACTACTTCTAGACAGGCCAAACCGTGTTTTAGTCCTTACTCTTTAGCTTCCCCTCATCCCACCCCCAATGTTTTTTCCAGCTATTTTTAGATTATTGTGTCTTTGCCTCCTTAGAGTTATTTTGGGTAAAAAATCACTTACTTCCCTGTGAAGTCTGCCTTACAAATGCTGCAGGGCAAGACCCAGGTAAGTGCCTCCTGCAGAACTCTATCGGTTTATGCTCCCGCTCGTGTGTACGTATATAGTATGTGAAACTGCAAGTGTGTGCTCTGCTGGCTAGAGCCAGGGGTAGCTGTCAGCAGACCCGAATCTAAGATCTAGTTCTAAGGCTGGAACTTGGTCTTAATAAGTTTCTTAACCTCCCCTTTCCTCAGTTTCCTCATTCAGGAATAAACAGGATTAAGTTGTCTTCCTGAGGATGGAAGGTTTTCTTGAAGTGCGTCGTGTTTCTGCTTTGTGTCACGATGCTGTTAGCTGGGCATCTTGCAACCACTGTGCCAGAAGAACAGCAAGCTGTGGTTGTATTCTTCTGTCCTTACTTGCAGAGGGATCTTCTTCATCATTCTCAAATCCAGTTGCAGGTATGACGGCCTAGGAGCTGCGGTGCTTTGAGATGAAAAATAGCTGCTCTGATGAAGCCAAGCATAAAAGCATAAGGTATGCAAGGAGTTCAGAGCTAAAGTAACATAGATCTTAAAATTGCTGATGTCTGTAAACACTGTTGTGCAACAGTTTTTAATCTGTGAAATGATGTGTGCTGAAGATCACGAATTGATCAAATTATAGTGAAGAATGCAAGATGACAGCATAAAGCAGAGAATGGCAGCAGTGCCTACTTATCTCTGGTCTGACAGCATTTTCCATCATAAATCTGTTTGGTTTATACCTAAGCCATAAACCCTTCCTTCAGGCTGCAATGTAGCAGGATATGGGGTAGTTCAAAAACTGTGCTTTTATAGAAAAACGCATCAGTAATTTGTAAATGAAAATTGCAGTGCTTTAAAAATTATTTATGTTTATTTTGCCCTCTTGTAACTCATGCTTCTTGGACTGGATTTATATTCCATTTAAATCTGTGTGATCAATCCTATTTAAAACTTGCTGCCTCTGTGGCCCCATCAAACTCCCTTTGCAGTGAGTTTGATGTGTACCGGTGCGAATCACTCTCGGAAAATATTCCTTCGTGCTCCCTGGAATGAGATGGGGTAACTTGCTGAACTTCCCAGCAGGGTGATGAGACTAAAATACGTTTGGGGTTTGTTTTGTTTAAGAGACTGTACGTGAGGGCAACGGGAACACCCAGTTGTTAACAACAGACACTGAAGAGGGAATATTTACAATCCCTAGCTTGCCACCGTTAGAAGTCAGGAGATGTACTGTCAGCATATCCCATGTTTCTTCTTCACGGTGTTAATGCTTCAGCTGATCTGCTTGGTATTGACCACTCTTGCAGACAGGGGAAAAAAAAAAAGCATGTGGAGCACAATAGAGTCTGGCAAAGTCCCCGTGTTTCTACTGAATACGGGAAGTAGATCAGTATCATCTGTTTTAAAATGATGCGTTTTTAACAATACGTCCCGGTTTGAGCTATAACAGAATGAATTCTGTTCAGTGATTTAGGCCGTGACATGTAACTAAACATTTAGCATACACATCCTGCAGCCCCTGATTAATGGAAAAACTAAGAGCTCTATTTCAGAATGGCAAGATCTTTTTATTATTACATCATTAATAAAATAACAGAAGGATGGTAGCATCAGAGGACCTACTGTGATTTGTACCATCTCGTGCAGTCGCATTAGAAACGATCTGTAAATCAATTTGATAGAGTTTATCAGTTTGAGCAATATATGCTGGGTCCACGCCCCAGTACACATGCTGAAAGGGATGTTCAAATGACCATCTGTTCAAAACCCTCTCTGCTTTTTGTAGCTGTTCTGCAGAATGATCTGTGAAATCAGGTGGAAGGAGTAAGACACAGGCAGTGAAAGAGGGAGAGTTAAACACCAGGTGACAAGAAACAGGTTACAAGCAGTTGGCAACGGCAGAGCTTTGCAGTCCGTTTGGATGCTGAGAGGTACGTACCAAGAACACCAGAAGAAAGCTTCTAAGGCAAATCAGGTTATAGTGGGGAGGGTTGAAGCCAGGAGAGTGGCTCTGGGGAGGCCTGCTCTCAGGTCCAGGCAGTGTCACGGGGCTAAGGGCACTGTTACAGGGCAGCTCACGTTGTCCCCAGAGAATCGGGGTATCTGTAGGACAGCTGCAGCTATTGCTATCCAGTTTGGGAAGGAGGAAGACCGTGGGTTATAGGTGGGTTTAAATGATAGTGAGCTTGGTCCCAGTTCTGTGTATCACCTCTGAGGTTCAGCTTCTTGGATTTAGACATTTTAAGGTAGTATCTTTGTTCTAGCTTTAGTATTTGTCTAATGAGAGACACCTTTCGTCACCTGAGGTGTAATGGTTCATGCAGCAGTTACTCCTACTGATTAATTCCGAGGAACTGGAGATGTAATATTTGCAAAGCACAAGGAAGAATGATACCGTAACTGAAATCTTCTTTATTCACAAGCCAAACGTACCCCAGCAATTCACAGTGAGGTTCCATATACAGCACTAGCAGTGTCCATCCCCTTGCTTCACAGGAAGCCACCATGCACTTAACAAAAGAACTGCTGAGTTTGCTCTTTTCAAGGGGACATTTTGTACCCGGGGATCTATTCGCATCCCAACTTCAGTGCGATCCAGGAGCTCTGAGATGGGGCACGGCCTTGGAAGAGTGGAATGCAGACATTTTTGCAGGTGCAGTGTTGTACCCTTTGTGGCTAGTAGGGCTGCTCTGTAGTACCTGGCAGTTTAACCTCCTGATTTCAGCAATTTGGTTGTGGTGTTTCGAGCAGTTGTTGCCTGGTTTGTAGCCTGTTGCCTCGGGAGGGTTGCTCCTTCAGCCTCTCACAGGTCTACAAGAGGCAAAAGAGAATGCAACCCCTCCCTCCAGCCTTAGCCTGGTCTCTCCGCTGCTGAAAAGCACGCTGCTATAGCCAGTGAGTTTGCTGGACAACTCCCTTCCTTCCTTCCTTCCACCCCTAATGAAAAAACAGCAGCCTGATAGCGCGGCAGCAAACACACATTAATATCAAACAGAATTTTCACTACTGTTTTCATATTAACATGAGATGTCAGAGTGCAAAGTTAGCTAGATCTGCACATGGGACCATTCTTGCTGTTAAAGGCTTTAAGCTGGAACGGAGCCCCGAATTTTTAAAAGAAATGCAACATTTCCAGATCAAATATTAATTACATGCTATATAGAATCGTGTTTTTTCAAACAAATTTTATATATATATAAAAGAAAAAGCTAGGCCTTTCAAACCATCAGCAATATCAATTTTTGGATTTGAAAGATTATGAAAGATAAACAACCACGTAACTGTGAATTAGAAAAATACTGGCCTAGGTTGCATAAAAACCTCCATTAAATAAATACTGTAAGTTTTCACTATGAAAATTCAGTGGCATTGTACTTTAAAAAACCATAATGAATTAATCATCCGTTAATGACACTCGAGTTGTTTTTCACAAATCACATAGACATACAGGGAGTCAGATGGCCCAGAAAGGCTACATACTGGATTAATACAGGGTTCGACAGAAAGTCCTCTTGATGAGCTCTGCTCCTTCATTGTAACTTCCCGACGGTCGCTGCAGTTACCAGCTGCAGATCCCGTTACCCTTCTCCTCTGGGCTGCCTTGCCGTCCCCGGAGGTCCAGCGCCCCGAAGGCCGCTGCAGTACGTGACCGCGACTGCCGTCCTCTGCCTCCGTCCCTCAGGCCACCGGTTTAGTCTCGGGGTGGCTTACAGTGAGAGGCTCTGGTTTCCAGTCCGGTTGGAAGAAGTGAATGTTGAATGTCCGCGCCCAGTTCTCAAACACTCGTTTCTCTGTGATGAAGCGATGGTGGCTGCCCTTCCGCCCCCGCTCGTGGGAAATGTACATTGTGCACTCATCAGGTCCCAGGGGTTCATAGTAATGATAAGGTACTGAAAGATGATTAGGATCCCTGGGGAAGAAACAAAAGCAGATGGAAGCTCGAGATGTTCCGGTTTACTGATGGAAAAGACGCTAGCTTTAATAAGCTGATGGGCTCCAATCCACTTTTTCTCCCAGTTAAACCAAATGTGTAGGTAGCTGTATTTTTCTTGCATATTTCATATATCAGAAGGGGTCAGAGGTGTTTTCTTTGCTCTTTCTATTGCTCTCCTGTAATCCCCTCCCCCCAGTTAAATAAAACAAAGCAAGAGCGTAGCTCAAAAACAAGGGAGAGTGCTGCAGGGCTGTGTTACTGCTCTGAAATCTGAAGCAAACCGCTTAAAAGAGATTTGTATCTAGATTGTGATTTGTAAAAAGCCTTGCAGAGGTGTTTACTGAACTGGGGGAAGAGAGAGAAGGGAAAGATAAGAGGGGAGGTGGTGTCTGTGTCACATCAGCTCGGTGAACGTTCCCAGCACGGTGCGTGAGGTTCTGAGTGCACAGCTTCAATGAGTGTACCTGCGTGCCAGGTCAGGGATACTCTGCTGTCGCTGGGGTTGGAATCAAACATCTGACGCACAACAGAGTTCTTTTGTGGTTTTACAGTGGCAACTTTCATGTACCTGAGCTCAAAATTAAAACTGCATGCCCGTAGTATCCTGACCTTGTGAGCCCAGTGGCATTAACCAGCAGGAGTACTGGGGTGGTGACACATAGGATATGCCAAAGACCAATTAGCTATTTAAGTTCATTTTAGCAGGTCTCACCCTTTTCTGTTTGTTTGTTGGTTTGTTTTTTCTGTTACATTCTGTGAAAGGCACATTTGTATTACAACAAGCCGGAGTGCATCAGTCACCTTGTGTTTTGTTCTGTACCCATTATGTTTCTGCTCTGGGCAAAGGCATTTTGGGCTGACAGGAACTCAAAGGACCCTCTCTACCATAAATGCAAAGGGAAATACGGGTCCCAGACAGCCTTAGCCAATTGCCCCAATAGCTCCACAGATGCTACCGACAAACCAGTGGCAGGAGATTTAATCCAAACATGGCCCTTTAGCGAAGCCTTGGAACTGCTCGATGTTGAAGCCTGAACTGACCAGGACCCTAACACAGAGCACGTGTGGATTCAGGGCTGTCAGCTCTAACACGGAGTAGATGATTCTCCTTTGGAAGAGCTAGTATTTAAGATCTCGTTCAATGGAATGCAGCCACAATCCGTCAGTAGCCTGCCCTGCTCATTATTTGTACCGTGTAATTCTGCCACCTACTCCATTCTCTAATTTTTCTTGTTTCACCATTATCCACGTTGTGTATGCAGTGGTAACGTACGATATCGCTGCTGCTTTCCAGTTACACCTCAGATTAGCGCTTTAATTCAATCCATCTAGCTTCCTGCTAGCACAACATGGTGATCAATCTTACAACACCCAGAATAGCAATAAAATTACATTTCTAGAATAAGATGGATTCTAAATTTACTGTATATATCCTCACTGGAAAACAGAAGAGTCAAATCTTTCAGTAGCTCACCTACAGAAAGCATATTTGTAATGTAAAAATATCCTTCCTATAGAAAATTAATACTTTCTGTTTAACTGCAACTAGTGGATCTCAATCTTCAGTTAATTTTTCACGTATTTTTTTGATACATTGGACCTCTCCTTACAGTCCCTGAAATGAATCGTTTGTATGGTTGCTGTAAATCTAAAGGATACATTTTAATGTGACTTATTTTTTCTACTAAACAAATAGGGCTCCGCTCTCATTTAGACTGCTCTTCCTTTCTGTGCCGAAGCTAAATTTTACTCTTGTATTCTCAAGGGTAAACCTGTATTGCTGGGGGTAAATTTACTGCTTTCAAGATAGGATGAGGAAAGTTGAAATCCTATTTCCAACAGACTTTGAACAAATGGAGTCCTGGTGGAAACAAGTCAACTGCTGAGGGCCCAGTTCTGCAAAGGGGGCCTAGAGCTGCTGCCCCAGTAGCTGGGGTGGGTCTGGTTGGGATCCTCCCCACGCCTTTTTGGGTTTTTATGAAGGCCTGTGCTGGGTTTGCAGGACGGGAACTGGAAGAGCAAAAAGCAGCAAATGAATCGCTGTCTCTTCCCCGTTCTTTGCCCTGTGCTGAAATCAGCCCTGGATGATGGTGATAACTGGAATCAGATTTCTCATGGAGGATCCCTCTGATTTTTTTTTTTCTCTCCGTACAAACCCCAGAGTATAGAGCTACAGGGGGCAGATGGAGAGGGGAAGGAGAAATGGCTTGATAGTAGCCCTCCTGTTTCTCCCCCTCCTCTGATACCTTAGTGTCTACCTAGGGTTACACTCTTCTGTTGCCTCTTTGAAGCAACATTCTGAAGCCTGTGCCTCCCAGTACGTGCTGTATCTCTTCTGATCAGTATTCTACCAGGGGCTACTTTAGCAATGGATTTCCCTTTGAAGACAGGGACTCTACATTACATCAAAGGCTCTGAAGCTAACACCAGAGTATCCTAGGTGTACAGCTCCAGGTTGCAACGGGTTGCTCTGTGTTGTGCAGCATCCCATCAGTCTGTCAATCTGCACCGGGCCTGGCCAGCAAGGGAGGCAGAGGACAGTGGGTCAGGCGTCCCCTGATGGGTGCTGGCAAGGCTTGTATGAAGGTATACTGGCTGAACTGGGGGTGAATTCAATGCAAAAAGGAAAATGCTGGTGGCTTTACATCTCTGCAAGCTGGTTGAGACTTTGAGGCTAAACTCCAAATGTTCCCTTTTGGATTTAGGACCTCTGAAAGGCAGTTACATACCTAGGACATTTTGTCTGAAGTCTGTGGTCTTTCCTGGGAGTTCTGGACTCCCCTAGGTTGGAGTAGGGCTTGGATTTGAACTCTGGCTCAAGTAACTACACCATAACCCAAATTAACTGTGCTGTGTTATCTTCTAACTCTGCAATTAGCTTGTGTCACCAGCAAATGAAATGCATGAGTAATTTCTATACGGAAATTGCTTGCCACCTCATTTATTAACATTAAAACAGATGCTGTTTTATCACTGACTGATACTGGACATTAATCAGTATTTTGTCAGGCTTTGCATGCATATTAATATCCTAGCTGGGAGGAATCTAGGAAGGTTCCTCTGTAAAATATAATGTCCTCCTGGCCAGCCAGCAAAGCCACCATCCAAGTGCTCGTGCCCGATGTCAGCCAGCTAACGTTTGCCACTTCGGTGCGCAGTTCCCCACAGCTGGTCTCCGGCCACAGGGAAGGCTGAGAATGCAGCAGCCGCTGTCTCCGGAGAAACCAGGCAGAAGAACAAGGCCATCCCGTATCACATCCCGATCAACCTCGCCCTTTACAGAGGAAGAGCCATTATAAATCAACCTGCTAAAACTAAACGGACTCACAGGCTTGGCAAGATCACTCGTGTTTCGAAGGGTGAGTCGAGTGTCATAAGTACACTGAGTGATGGGCGAGGTGCTGGGACAGGACGGCAGATCTCTGGGTAATATTTGACCTTCTGTTTCCAGGACCCCATTTCCCTGGCTTCCATACTGGTCCTCTTTTCCAAACCATGTATGCATTTTGGTAATAAATTATTAAATTAATGAGGTGAGATTCAGGCATGTGGACCATGCCTGTCTCCTGTACAGCTTACAGCCCTGGGAGCTCCCCTTCTTCCATCAAGCCCCTCATAAGTATGTAACTGGCAGCAACTGCTTCTTTGTACCTGATTTACAGGAACAGAAAGTGGAGAGAGGGAGGTAAGAAAGTACTCCATTTAAAAGCTGTACTCAAAGGAATAAATTAAAGGATTTCACATGCCAATTTTCAGGCAAATTATCACAGATGGGAAATGGTCTGGCAGTCAAATGAGGATTCTTATAGCAAAATGATTGGGCTCTGTAATTGGAGCAATAATTATTCATATTACTTAAAATAAGGCTCAGAATTAAGCTTGAAGTTTCTGTGAGTTCCAGAAGGCCCATGAAGAGGAGGGAGGTTAAAGAGGGCTCTTCTCCCTCAGACCCTGAGTTTTGCTTGTATGCATCAGTGGTACGGGCAAAGAACCCGAGCGAGCGGGGACTGCAGTTGCTTGGGTTTGTCTGTGCCCTTCCCAGCACCGCTTCTGAGCAGCCGTGGAGAGAGGCGGCAGCGGCACCGCGGTGCCCTTAGGAACCGAGGTGCTCTCTGTGTGCCACAGTCTGCCTGCTGATGCAGGGAGGCAAGAGGAAAACCCCTGGTGACTCCCTGTCGCAGCGAGTGCTGTGCACACAGCAGGCTGCCAAAGGGGGCTCAGAGGGAAATGCTTCCCATCTGGGGTGCCAGATCGCTCCAGCAGAGGCTGGGATTGGATCCCTGGGCGCTGGGAAGAAACACAGCGAGATGGCTTGTCTGTCTTGTGACAGGAGTGAGAGGTGCACATGCTCTCCAAGCTCCTTGCGGCGTGCAGGGAAGCACAAGCTTTCATCTTGCTCTAGAAGGCACAAGTCAGCTGTACGTACCAGCACGAGAGCGGTACCGGAGCTGTTACTCCTTACTACAGCATCAATCTGGAGCAAAGGGGAGGGACCTGCCACTACCTGCAGCTTTGCTGTACGGTACTGGGAGGCTGTAATCATTAGCTCACCAATTCTAGTTCAGCTGTAGAA
Source organism: Megaceryle torquata (assembly GCA_024611175.1). Taxonomy (NCBI): domain Eukaryota; kingdom Metazoa; phylum Chordata; class Aves; order Coraciiformes; family Cerylidae; genus Megaceryle; species Megaceryle torquata. Next base: position 6,583 of record JANIJG010013550.1, on the reverse strand, counting down.
AGAAATCAATGTCTGCTGCAAGTAAATAGAAATGAATCCGAACCACGTTGTCGCAATTAATAGTGATAAACCTCTCGGGCTGTACCTCAGACTCCTTCACTAGACTGGCTTTCCTGCACAGGTGGGAAGCAATTTGGTTAATGATCTTAAACTAATAATTTGTAGCAGAATCAACAGGATGATGGTCACGACGCCTTTGAGATGTCCTTCACGTTACGGATGCGATACTGATTTAGTTCCATGACAGTGAGCGCCCACACTCATTACTTACTCCACAAATTAATACTTAAAAACTAATGGGTATCAGCTGAAGTCATAAATTTGATATTAACTGAATAAAAATAAGTGTTGGTGGTGGGGTTTTTTTTCAGTCTTAATGATTCTTTTGTTCCACAGCAACTGAAATACCTAAACTGTCTTGCACACATGGGAGAAGTAGGGGTGGTTTTGGGCTTTGTTGTGTTGGGGTTTTTTTGTAAATAGTAGATTTTTATTTCATCTGACTGAAAACCAGGAAATATGAATTAAAATTACAGAAAACTTTTTTTTTTTCTTTCTTTCTGCTATTCTCTGTTGTCTTCTTTGCAAGGAAGCACTGATTAACTGCTTAGTAAGTGACTGAAGAACAAAGAAAGAAGGTTAACTTGTATTTATGGCAAGAAGTTCCTTTCATAAATCTTCCAGGAGTGGCAACTACAGTTTACCCCTTCATCACCTGGGGAATAAACCTGAAGTCGAGACACTTTATATTCTTTGGATTAAGAAATGACCTTTTCTATTTGTATGAGTAGAGAGGGGAGTTATCTTTACGTTAAGATTTTCTTTATGCAGGCTGTAAGCATGCTTACATCTATCAATGGTAGGATTGACTGCAGCCTTTCCTCTCTTAGGATTGAATATAAACATTTTATTTCAGTGGATCAATTCTATGAAAGGCTTTTATGTGGTCTCAGTGACAATTTTAGCCTCTCTTAAAAAGTTTGGATTTTTTTTTAATTAAGTATATGTATCTAAACTAATCTGACTTTGCCTGGAAAGTCAGGATTGAGCACTGCTTCGCGGTGTGCTGCTGTCTTCTGCGTTTTCAGATCACCACTGTACTCAAGAATTACCTCCCAGTGCCACTGGAGTACAGCCACTCTGCAGTAAGACAGAGCAGCCCCTCACAGAAACTGAAGAAGTGTATCTTGGCCAACTGAGACGCCAGGGGAAGTGCAGTGCTGTGCTGTGGAAGGTACTGATGTTGTCTAGAATGTTTTGTTATTTTCCTCGGAGAACTCGTGATGAAATCTGGCAGTACATCACAGCTTTTACCATCAGTGTTTTGTTATCATTTGTAGAAAGTCTCACAAAGTAGAACTTGGTGCTGACACTTCATACTCTTAATTTCTTCAGGGATTTTTGCTGTGTGCCCAGGACAAACGCAGATTCCCAAGCGCTCCTTTTTGGTGCTCTGAAGAAAGTCACAGCAGTCTTGCCCTTTGATGGATGTGCTGACCCATTCCTGCAGCCTGGCTGCCCTCGCCCCCAAAAGGCATCTTGAATTAGTCAATGAACCAGACTTCAGTGAGACCACTGAATTTGCAACGGAAAATTCAAGCAAGTACTTCTTGTGCTAGGGATTGGTGAGCAAGTGCTGAGAGGTTACGCTGGTGCCATCAGTCCAGAGTGCCAGCACCAGCTCTGCGCGCTGCTGGGTCACCTGCCAGTGCAAGGGGATGAGGATGAGGGGTGGGCACGCAGCCACGCTCCTCTGAAAGGCCAGATGCTGCTGCTACTAAGGGATGGGCCAGCGATACCAAAGTCAGCACAAAGGTTGCTGATGAAAACCAAATCTGTATGAATTGATGCTGGACCAGTACTTTGCATCATGTGGCTGACGTGATTTTGGTCCTGTACTAGAAGTCCTGAAGACTCTCCCTGTGTGACTGATCCAGAGTGGGAAAGCCTAGACCAGCCCTGGGCTCTGAGTGGTGAGTGCAGCCGTCCCGCGTACACGAGCTGTTGCTCTCGGGAACAGCGCGAAGGGGCCGTGTAGCATCTGCTGACAGAATGTGTGGCTGCTTCTACCACACCCTGCCTGACCTAGGTGGGTGATTCTGGCACCGGTCATCTACTCTGCGGGTGCAAATCCCGGCTTGCTGAGCTTTTTTTGGTGGGGATTATTTGGGAAGCCAGTTTACTGGAAGACTGGGGTTCATGGGAGAGAGATACAACGGTCTTAATTTGAGTTGTGTAGAAAGTTCAGTTTAGAAACTACTCCCTGTGAGAAGTCTGCTCCTCTATTAACTGGGGGGAAAGTTTGAAAACAAATTAAAAGTAATGTTTTCCAGTACTCCTCTTTTCAGATTAATTTCATGCCAATTATTGCATTACTTTTAGCTGATAAATATTCAGAGCCCAGAAGAAGCCTACAAGATGGATTAATTCTCCCACACTACAAACAAAATTTTTAAATATTTTATAGAACATAATTAAATGCTGTTTGTTGTTTTCACAATCAGATCTTGGGACATGTTAATTAATTGCTTTAAGAAGACTGAAGACACGATGCAGAGAAAAAAAAAAAACCCCACAATGTAAAAATTCTGATGCTTATCTGTAACATTCAACCTTGTTGGCTAATAATGGTTCCAAAATAAATCTTACCTGCAGAAATCGGGTGGCACCATGCCATAAACATTTATCCTGTCACAGAGCTCTAACGAGATAGTCATGGTGAACCAGCCCGTGCTAAGCCAAGTGTTGGATATCTTCCTGAAAGAAAAAAACAGAATTAAAGTTTCTAGGCTGACAAATAATTCTTGAGATATCTGAAGCAATTTCTGAGCATTTTCTTCGTTCTTGTGAAAGGTTATGAAAATTGGGCAACCAAGGCTACTACACTCCTTCATCTTTTAATGATTTTGCTTGTTTCTTCTGTCAGTGGACTAATTAATGCACAAACTGCCCTCGCTGTAATTAATTTTGACCGCAGCAATGTTAATATTTAGCTGACCTTTCGGTAAGTTTACTTTAAGTGACTGAAACTTCAATGGCCTGTATTTATATTGTTCTGCTAGCAATCTATAGACATCTATAATCACTTAATGGAGCTTGCACACTAAGTGCTCCGGGAGACGCATCACGGGGGCTGAGGAGGGCAGCTTAAAATGCTCCACAGCATACAAAGGAGCCTGCCTGCTGGAGCCAGATCTGGCCTCAGGTGTTTGCTTTAACCCTCTCCTCCCACCCTGTCTGAGCTGGGTTCCAGAACCTTCCGGTCCCTCACTGTGCAGCGGTCACTGGCACAAGTACCGGAGGTGCCAACCCTGCGCTGTCCCCCTGCCAGGAGAGCTGGCAGGCCTGGACCCGGGAGGGTCAGGGACATGCCTGTGAGAAGCACATCTTAAAGGTGCCATAGAGGCACGGTTAGGGGCAATCCTACAGGAGCAAATCAGGTGCCTCCCTTAGAAATGGAGACACAGGAAGTTGGGTATTTACTCCAGAGAGTTCGCTCAAAGGTCTCCTTTCAAATACCACTAAAGAAGACAGCAGGTCTCCCTAATGGTCCTCACGGCTAGAAAAGTCCTGCAGGAAGCAGTTCAAGCTTGTGTCATCTGCGGCTCAAAAAGGCCAGATTCCTGATGACAGCCTGTCACAGTGATTGGCTCTCCTTTCATCTCTTACTGAAGCTCAGGCCCCTGAAAGCAAGTGCAGGCTTCTGGAGGGCACACTGCGTCAGGCTGTACTGGTATGGAACCTGCTTTAACCCCACTGCACCACCCCTACCTCTGCCTGACACCTGTGAGGGTTTGTGACACCCCCACACCCCCCCAAAACAAAAAAGCCCAGCAGAGAACATGAGGTTCTCATTACAGCAGTCACCTGGGAATCCCTGGTTCCGATCCCAGCTCCAAAGCCACCCTTTATGGTTTACCTGGTGATAGCAGAATGCACAAGAGCCCTGTGAGCAGGGGACTGAAGCCACAGCAGCCACCACCAGCAAGTGCCAGCAGTCACTGATGGGTAGTGCAGCAGGCAAGAGCCCACCAAGGCACCTCCCAAGCTAATGCTGGCCTAGCTGGTTCTAAGTAGGTCACCTACAGGGAGATAAGTTTCGAGCACTGTCTGACTGGAGAATGCTTTGTACCAAAGTTTCCTGTTTTCCTCAGTGGATTAAACTATGACAAAGTTAGGAAAATAAAAGTAAAAAAAAAAAGAAGCGGTGGCATCAGTGCTGGCTGCTTAAGAGGGGCTTCTAAACATTAAGGAATTCTTTCACCAGAAATGCCTCAAGGATGCAGGGGAGCCTAGGTAACTTGCCCTGTCCTGTGCAGGTCCCCTGGTGACGTATGAACTCCTGAAGTGTACGTTTTCACTGCTCCTGACATACAGACTGTCAGGCTAAGCTAGGATTTGGAGAGTAACGTGATTTAAGCATCTCATTGGTTCCAATAGGGAGGCCTTATTTATTTGCTGAATGTGACTTAAGCTCGGGGTGTGTGTGTCTGTCTGTGCAGTCTGTCCCAATGTCCTAGCTGAGTCATAAGCCCAGCAGGCACTTCAACAACACAAAACACTAAAGCATTTTGGGCTCAAAATTTTGAAAAGAAAGGAAAAGGTCTAAAAGATTTGCTTTCCTGCCACTTGAGAGTTTCTGAGTCTAGGAAGCAGTAGCCAATTCAGGACCATGTTCAGGCCAGGAGTGGTTTAGAGCTTGCTGCTCCAGGTGCCTAAGCCCCTGCATTCCAAAGGGAGCAGCACTGGCCAGGCCAGGCCCCGAGTGGCTTTGCACGGGTCGGGCAGCCCGGCCAGCCTCTCTGCCAGGCTAGTTCTGGTTTTGCTTACACACACTTATGCTATAACTCAGTGTTTTCAATAAAGAGGAGAATAACTAAATTTAAATCAACTAGCTTAAAAGCTACACAATGAAATAAAGAGTCAGAAACTTATTCAAGTACCTCTTAGACCTCTTTAAATGCCACGTCTGTAGGATGGCAGTGTAGAGACAGGGTTACCGTGCCTTGCCTCCTCATAAAAGATCTGAACAAGAGTCCAACAAAAGAATACTGTTTTTATACCTAATCAGCTGTAATGAAAGAATATGAAGAACTGTCATGTGCTTATTAGGGAAATTATCAGATATTCTTTTATACGATGAAGTAACACACTGTGCTGATAATTCTGTAGTGCACACTAAATTACAATTAAAGGCCTTTCTGCTCCACCAAAATCTCATTTATAATCTCTATGGAAATACTCTTCCTGCAGTTATTTCATTTATGCTTCCTTTATCTAATTACTGTAATATTGGTTCTGAATCATATTTTCTTAATGTACCCTTATTCAATTATAAAGTTATTTTCAAGTACAGTTACTTTATAATACCAAGTCTATTGCTCTGCAGCCTTTGCCCTTCACCACGCTGTTTAAATGCCAGTGTTTTCTGAAGGTTTTTTTTTCAAAAAGCACAATACATCCAATTACCTTTTTTTTTCCTCATCGTTTTCAAGACAGAAATGAATGGTTTGATTACTGCAACCTTGCAATCAGGCCTCGCTCTCCCTCCTTTTGTCTTTTTTTTGCAGGCAGTAATGTTGAGAGCTCGGCAGACATCTCCGCAGGAGCAGCAACGTTTGGGCTGCACAGTGTTCTGCTCCTGCCCCCACAACTACATGAATTTTCTTCCCTTACAAATTCCTTCCTACCCATGTTTCTTTTCATCTTCCCTCTCTTTTTCTGTGCTGCCTATTCATTTATTTTCATCTCCCATTTTAATCTTCTTAGTCCTCGAAGGATGCTGTACGTGCCCTCCAAAGGAGCAGCTCATACCCAGCAGAGCCTGCCCTTGCCTAGAAGCAACAGGACGTGCTCGGGGGGGGCTGAGTTTTGGTAGCAGCCAAGTGCCCTTGACTCACCCCAGGAGTTCAGGGTGCCCAAGTCTACTCCAAACTTCTTACAATGTCATTAATGTCTCTAATGCCTTTGGAATGTTTCAGGAGCCAGGACTGAGCCTGGTGCCTGGGCAGAAGAAAGCAATGCTTGGATGCCACGCGCAGACACTGGGCCTCTTCTCCAGAAGGGTGGCACAGAACCAGAGAGCACGGCTGGCCTGGAATGGCACAGACAGTGTCAGGACAGGAACGGGACCCTGGCTCCCCAGGGCAGACCTGGCCACGCTGAAGGAGAGCGGGCAAACTGCTCCTCAGACCTGAGGACTGCGTGTGGTTTACACGGCTGGACCACCCCAGGAAAGGAGGTGGCAGGGTGCAGTCCCTGTGCACAGGGTCTGCCTCTTATGCTGATGGTGACCCATGTTCCAGTGCAGCTACGGCTCTGGTAGCTTCCATACCTTCACAGATACTGGGCATACTGATAACACTTTGCACCTGAAGGGGTCAAATGCTTAAGTCACCTTCTCATCTGTTGCTACTCTGGGTAAACAAACCTGGAAAAAACTGTAACACATCACAACTGGGAAGGTATCTCCCCTTGTTAAATCACACTCACAGAGTGTCAGGGGCTGGAAGGGACATCAAAAGATCATCGACTCCAACCCCTCTGCCAGAGCAGGATCACCTAGAGCAGGTCACACAGGAAG
>JANIJG010013549.1:11870-50255 GCA_024611175.1 Megaceryle torquata | reverse complement strand
TGGGAGTAATTTGTAAACTCTTCTTCCTCAATTCCTCACCTGAGAGGTAAGAACAAGGCAACATTTTCCCTGAATTCTGACAAGAATAAATGCAAGGAAGACATATTAAAGAAACTAACAAACCAACCAAACCAAAGTTATGGGACAGAATATTAAACATCTCTTCAAATACCAAATCTGGTCCTTATTTCAATGGACACGCTTTTATGTACTACAGGAGTATATTCCTATTTTGATGTTTACAAAGGAGAATTTATTTACTATCTATTCTACTGTCTCCAGAAATTGTACATGAACACTACTACTGTTACTATTTGTACTGTGTGATTTTATGGCCGACACATAATGCATTTCTGCTGAATACCACATAATGCTGTATAAAAAGTGAACCAATTCACAGATTAAAAATAATGAAGAGTTAAATTACACACTGTCCTCCAGTATTCTCAAGCAGATGCATACACAAGATACGGGTGCTGCTCACAGCTGTTACAAGCTAAGCCTGAATGGGCAGGAGCAAAGAGCTTTTAACATGGTAAATTACACTTGGAACAGCAAAATACTGTAAGGAGATGTAACAATACATCATAGTATACTAGTGATGACAAACAGCAGCACACAAGTTACTGGTATAAAGAGACATTTAGACTGGTTAGTAAGCATGGAAATGTGTAACAACCCTAGGATTAAGATTCCCCTACATCTGCTTTGAGCTACACTCACATTCTAGAAGGGCAGTTTGGAAAGGCAGAGAAGACTGCCCAGCGTTATTGCCAAGTGCTAACCTGATCCCCTTTAGCCATCTAAAGAAATAAATGTTTAAAACTTAAGGACATCACCTGGAACTATTTAAAGGAAGGCAGCTAAAAAGAGAAAAGAATGCACACAAGGTTTTTTTTGGTTTTTTTTTTTTTTTTAGAGATGATGTGCTTAGATTTTTCTAGATGTTCATTTTGCAGCAAAAAAGCGCCTTTATTATGATAAATAAGTTATGCAGACTTGAAAAGTTTCATCAGCTAATTAATAAGATGGAAAGCAAGACTAAAGGATAAAGGAGTCCAGCCTTTCTGCAGCACACTACCAGTTTATTAAATCTGTATTTGTATACAAAATTATAAATTTTGATCAAATTTGTATAAAGCCTATTTTATTCTTTAATTAAAGCGTAATGAAACCACACAATCAACATTCTGAATTAAAGTCTGCAAAGGTACAAACAGATTGTTTAACCCTCCCTCCTCCAGCCTGTGCAAACTCCACTACCCACAAAAACTGGGAGAGTATTTAAAGGAAAAGCACCAAGATACAAATCACTTCTCTATCAAGTTGACCACTGTGACAAGCTGTCCTGCAGTTCATACCATCAAACTCTAAACCTGGAAATCCAGGCTGCAATGTTGAGTAAGAATGTCCAGCCATACCTTCAGTGAACAAATCTGCAGGGTGTACTACAGTCCACAAAGTATTTTCCAACCCCTATCGACCAGCTATGCAATTTATCTGAAAACTCTACTTTAGATATATATTTTTTTATATATACAAAACCAGCTATACACTATGTAATATATAGTATATGCAATATGTAATATGCCATATAATATACAATACTATGTATTATGTGGTTTATATATTAAAGCACTATGCTTTATATGTAGCGTGCATATATGACATATATATTTTAAAAATGAGCAAAGCAAAATTTCCACATAAATTGCTTATCTGGTTAATTTTGTAGTATATATAGTTATATATCAAGAGAATGTGTATTTATTTGAAAATAAATACTATATAAATGCAAATGTGCCTACGTATATATATCTGAATAAAAATATGCATATACACCTAGCCATAACTTTTGGAAGTAGAAAACAAGTTTAGCTTTCTATTTACAGTTAGCTAGCAGTTCCTTTAGAAAAGAGCAATACACACATAAGTTTGACAAACCACAGTAAACTAGGCTGCTCTAATAGCACTTCTGTTGTTGTATCTATTGACTGTTGAGAAGAAAAGTGAGCTAAAAGGCATTTGCTAATTTAAAAATAATTATGGGACTACCTGCAGTTATATCCCAAATTAGATTAAAGATTATCTAAACTAAAATGGAAAATAAATACTTTGTTTTGCAGTACACATTATGCAAAGCTAGCTATCAGTTCACAGACAGGACATCTAATGTTTCAACAGAACAAGGGGAAATAACAACATAAAGAAAATTAAATGGCCAAAAGTTACTTGCCTGTAAGGAACAACTGATATGACAATGATATATGCTCCTTTCACATGAAAGAATTCTCAAACTTGGCCTTATGTCTTTAACCACCCTGATTCTGTACTTTCTGGAAACGTAACTTGGTAAAAAACTTAATATAAACAATACACTGAGCCCTGCTGGCAGATGACTGTCCAATGACACCCAAACGATGCAAGTATTCATTACTGCATTTTATCCTTGATGACTTTTAAAGAGAGCATTTCATGGCCTTCTAGAATTGTGGTACTCACTCTTGCCCCATACATATCTTAAGGATTTCCTTCAGATGGGGTCTCTTCAAGAGTTTTAAAAGGGCATCAGCTTAAAAATTCTGACAAAACAAAAACCTGACATTATGCTGTGTGTGCACCTCAATATTCAGGTGGTTATACAGGGCAGGGGATGTCAAACATTTTGTATGAAGTGAGACTGTTCCATAATAAATAAGCCTCTCTTTAAAGCTAAAAGGTGAATATTAAAGTAAAAAAAAAATACTGTTGATTTTCTTACAGATTCTCATTAAAATCTTTGATAGTGTTATGATCAGCAAGCAAATGCAGCCTTTAGCAACCAACAGATTATACATATTGATACTTGCCAGTATTTTATACCAACTACACATGGAAAACAATGCTGAATTTGCTTTTATGATTGGCAGTTTTACTTATTGGATGAACATTGATTATTAAAGGAGCTATGGCCAAAGTAAAAGAATTAAGAAAAAAACCCCAAGAAATCATCCAGAAAGTTTCAGAAGCAAAATACAAGAGGAGTTTTGCTCCAAATTAAAGCAAGAAGCAAACCAACATTTCACATCCATGGGCATAAAAGGTACAATACAGCAGAAGCTACAGTTTAACCCAGTGTTAAAGAATTGTCAAGAGAAGCCAGATTTTCATCCAGCTTTAAAACACTATCCCAGGAGAAGCTGAAGAGACCAAAAGCTCAGTGTTGGCTACCCAGGGTGACAGTTTCTACATATTTAACAGGAAATGTTTGCACAAAAAAGTGTAAGGCAGATTCTTTTAATTAACCAGTCTTGCTTTCCCCTTAAAAATGAGATGTTAGACAAGCCTGATAAGGGAAAATGCTAGCAACTGCCTACTCCAAAGCTACAAATTCCCACTAGATCAGGTATTTGTACAAATATCTTCCCTCTTGGCTGTATTAAAAGTCTCTTCAAATCTCCAAGTAATGGTACAAGTTTGTGGGGGGGGACACACCACCAAAAAACAAACAAACAAAAAACCACACACATAATACCCTCAGCAAGTTTTATATTTGACTCAGATTTTTTGACATATAAAGCACATTCAGGTAAGATTTTCAATTTTATAAATCTAGGAAAACCCATTTTTCCCCCCATTTTTTTTCAGTTTTAGAAAGTGACTATAGCAATATACTTCTGACAAGTCTTGAGGTTCAATAGTCAATTATAGAACTCAGCAGCTCTTTCCTGCTGCTCCTCGGGTCCATCTGGTATCATTTCATATTGCTGATATTAAAACACTAAGAAACATTTTCAGTATATTTAGCAGCTATAAATACTAATATCTTTTTAGTACAAAAGAAGTAAGTATTCCTTGTGGGAAACTGTCAAGACATTCATCTTAAGAGACAATTTTCTTCTGAAGATTCTTAAACCACTGTATTACAAATGTGTTATCAGAGCCACTACCTGAGAGGGCACAAAAATATGAAACAGTAAAACTTACAAGTCTGTTTAAAAAAAAAATTACTCCGTCTGTAAGAAAACCAAACTAAACCAAAACAATGTGCTGTCAGAAAGAATCCTTGCACTTAAAGTTAGATATAGAAAAAGCTAATGATCCAACTCCCATCTATAGCCACCTACTATGGGTGTTCTCTCAAGTTTATTAAGGGTGCTTAAGATCTTTCACACATTGGGGGGGGGTGTGTGTGGCGTAGAACGGCCAACCAACCAAAAACCCCAACCACACTTAATGTTTCTAAGGAGTTTTTAGAGGTTCGTAATCTGGTCTCTGTGACAGGTTTGGAAGGATTAGACCAAACAACAACCTCTGAACAGTCTTTCAAATTTGAAGTCAGGATCAATCGTCTAACAATGTGAAGGCACAATATACAGAACCTGTTTTAATAAATCCTAGAATCATTTTGATAAGCTAAAAAAAAAAAAACACAAACCCCAACAACAAACCACTACCCCAAAAAAGAATCCCCAAATCGTAACATGTCAGCCAGCAGACATGAGCATTTGAGGGACAGATAAAATTATAGAATAACAAAGGGGGGCAAATAATTTAACTTTTTCAAACAAGTGGAATAGTAAATCTTGACTTTGCAAATATCTGGAATTTCTGCCCTTCAGCTGGCTGCTAACTGCTTTGCAGAGATCTCAGGTAATATCAGTATAATAATGTAGTTAGAGCGGTGACATGATGTTTTTCAACTGGATGCAACACTGCTTAGACATCTACAAATCCATGAAACTAAAGCAACAAGGAATAAGGTGATCACCACTGTCTTGGTAACACTACCCACCCACACAACCTTCTCCCCAAAATCCTCTGAACATCTGTACATTAAATCTGGGAAAAGACACATGCATTAGAACACTACCAATGCAGCATCAAAGCGCCTCTCTGTCCTAAGGACACTACGCATCACTGACAGAATAAAATTCAGAAGTCAAATAAAGTTACAGGTTCCAGTTTACACTGTGGAAGTAAGAATAATTAAAATACCTTTCAATCAAATTCATTTTGAAAGACTATAAATAAAACTATTTCAACTAATAATAATGGTTTAAAATCTGCTTTTGCACAGAAAATTTAAACATAAAATGAAGATAATCTGAAATAATAAGTATTACTTTACCCACAAACTTAAGGTAACAGGACTACAGGGTTTTTGTTACTGAAATCCTCAAAAGAAGGAGCAGGCGAAAGGAAAAGAACGTACTGTTCCTTTGGAGATTTTCTGCTACCTTGAGCTCTATACCATAGAACCTGTTCACAGCACCCTTTAGAATACTGATTAGTTGTGTGCCAACAATCTGAAAGGCAGTTTCTCAAACATAACTGTCATAACATGGACACACAGTGATATTACTTCAGAATAGGTATTTTAGCATTTGTTACCATATACACCTATATAGATAAACAAGTGCAAATTAAACATGAAAAACAAAATAATGTTTCAATTACAAGATTTTCCACAGAGAAATGTATTGCCTGAATTGCACAAGAATGGCCAGTGCAGTCTGAATTCTAAGTATCACAGAACTACACCAAACTTTTTTCCTCAATGTTTTGTAGCCTCCCAGTTCCAAACCTGTCTTTACTTCTAGATACTGTCCTCATCATCAGTCACTGCACTGTACATTTCTCCTTTCCCCATTTAGTTGCTTTAGAACAAGGAACACTATTACACTTTGTATAGTCCAGATCTTCCCAGTCATTAATGTTATCTTGTCTTCTTTTTCTAGTAAGTATCAAAAGTTAGATACATGAACTTAAAAAATTTTACCTTTTCTAACGATTTTTGTTTTTCCTTTTCTCTTCCTCTTTCTTGTTTTTGAAGAAGTTTCACAATAATTACTGTTAATGGAATTTGTCTCAGATTCTGTATCAGAAGAGTGATTGAAACTGACACCAGGTCCAGTCTTTGAACTCCCTTGAATTCTAGTGGGCACCAAGCTCTCAGAGACAAAACATCTCCCATCCTCTCTGTCTTCCGTTTCAGATTCTGCTGTGTCTTCTAAATCACTCAAGACTTTTGGTTTCTTTAAAGGAGGAGAAAGCTGCAGACTAGTTGCTCTACTGCTATTGCACCTATCTGATGCAGAATCCACTTCATCCTCAGAGTTGCTCACTGCAGGCTTATTATATGCAGACAGTGACTGGTCAGAAACTTTTTGACTGCTCCAATCCTCTGAATTATGGCTTCTGGAGTCCTCCTCTGAGAAGTCTACGGTGGGACTTTTAATTTTGGGAGATACAGAACGGACTGTCCCACGTAACTGTTTATGACCATTTCTTTGCCAGTTTTTCTGCTTCATCTGTGTGTCTGTCTCAGAATCTGAAGTTCCATTTTCAGATTCACTAATGAATCTTCTTCGTGCAACAGATGAACCATGTTGAGAAACAATTTTCCTCTTGGCAGGCTGCTCCTCTCTTTCTTTTTCACTTTCAGACTTTAAGCCTACATCATCCTCAGATCCCTCCAGTAACATTCGCCTTGCTGCAGCTGAGGCATTTCGGTGAGGCAGTTTTCTGTTCCTACATCCAATACCAATACTTTCTGAGCTTGAAACCTCTTCCTCCACATCACTCATTAGCCTTAACTTATTAGCAGCCACAGCAGCACTTCTGCGTGGAGTTTTTCTATGTCTACCAGTACTATTATTGAGTGACCCAGATGTCACTGCTGACTTATCTTCAGAGTCACTTCCATATAACTTTTTCCTGACATTTTTTCTTGTATTCCCATTCTCCTGAATAAGTGTTCCTGTAAAGGAAAAGAGAAATTAAAATCTTAAATATAAAAAAAAAAAGCAGCTTCAGTCTTGTCAAATATGGAACAGGTTCAGTCCACAGACATGACAAATGAAATATACTCCTAGTAATATCTACATACTTTTGTCATCTGCCAATAGAAATTATTTAGTTATGTCATAAATTTCAGATTCATTCTAGTTGTGTGAAAGTTAAAAACTTCTTTACAAATTACTGCTTTTACTTTAAGATATAAAATGTTACAAGACATTCCCTCTCACTAGGTTCTTGTTTTATGCCCTCCTCCCCACCAATTACTGAAAAAAATATTTTTAAACTGGCATTTTTTTGAGAGCTTCAGAACACCACTAATCAAAAAGTTAAGTCTCTTACATATATGACAATGTAAAAAATACTAATTGCTACACACACACATAGACACACTTGTGTTATTTGCCATTCACAAGAAAACTACTCATTTCTTACCTATTTGTTTTCTCTGAGCAGCTCGGTTTCTAGTTACCCTACAGTTGCTGTTCTTTCTTCCACATACACCATTGTGGTGCAGATTTGACAAAGGAGCCACACAGCTTTCTCTGCTGTCTTCTGAGCTACTTGTAAAGGATGGAGATGAAGTAGGTGAAGAGACCAAAGAACCTTCTACGTCACTCTCTGTTAGAAGAAAGAAAAAAAAAAGTCAATTAGAATTCCAAACATTCTGCTAGCTTCCAGTTAAGAGCTAAATTTTGCTGATCAGGAAAACTTCAAAATATCCTCATGATTATTATCTTACAATACACTACCATGCCTTTAATGTCTTAGATGTATGAAACTGACAGCTCAACAAAATATACCACTCTATATTTATACAGTGTTCAGTAATAGGAAGCTTCTTCAACCTATATTTAAGTTTCAAGTAAAGTAACACAGCGGTTTCCAAATAAAGAGATTTAAGAGAAAAGCATGTTAAAACATATACTGACAGGTCTCTCTTACCAGGACTTGCATTATTATTCTTTGAAAGAAGCTGAAATTTTGTTAAGGTGATGCGTAGTGGAAGGAGGAAAAGAAAGGATGTTTTTTATGTCCCAGGGAACTTCTGTCATTTGCTAATTTTGGATGACCATTTTTACATAACATACATGGGTGTATAGCCTGTGTTTTATATAGTACCATTTATCTAATAATACATTTTCCTCTCAAATAAGAAATGTCCATTCACTACAACCACTTCCCTAGAACACCTGCTTGAAATGAAGAAATTCTATTATTCTATTTGATAAGACTTCAGAGCATAAAGTAAGCATGTAGCTTTATCTTATCACATCTTACTTAATTCAGCTTTATTGTGAATCCCCACATAAAAGCTGAAAAAAACCCCAAACCATCCACTTGACTGCAAAATGGATATGCAACCAAGACAGCTCTGCCTCTAAGAAGCAAACTGTCCTACTGATAGATTTCTACTTAAGTGCAAGTTTTGTCATTAATAAAAATTAAGTAACTTACTGCCTTCTACAGGATTTTAAAGCAGAAATTTCTACGTTTAGTACACGCATCTTTTTACAACATTCAGTGATGTAGTAAGTGTTCAAAATTCAATGAAATACACAAAAAATCTGTATTGTACAAAACCCAAACTGCATAGAAATCCTCTCTAAATTAAATTATTAATAATAATAATTTAAAAATTACATTTATAAATATAAACCTCATTTAAGAATTTAGAATTAAATTGCAAATTATGGCACTTAAAGAAAATGGAACTTTAGTGGACAATTCATAGGTAAGACCAAGATGCAAACCCTCCTGTGAAAGAGATTCCATTTCTGACCTGAAAATAATGCAGAACAATTTGCTAGTGTGGATCTAGCTTTTCCATTCCTTTCAAAAGGTGCCATGCATTCAGAATCAGAGGATTCACCAAAGGAACTATGGTTGAAATGGCTAGCATTTGTTTTATGGCTTGCAACACAGGCAGCTCTGCTTGAGGTAGGCTGAGTAAAACAATCTTCCTGCTCAGATTCAACTTTTGCCTGAGACTTTAATGGTTTCTGCTTCAAATTTCTACTGAAAGAAGAAAAAACAAAACAGGTTTTAAAACTATGAGAAATAATGACAATTATGGATTTTAGAAATATTTTTCTCTGAGAGCTTAACTAACTCTAAGACATAATACTTTAGATTTATGAGCTAATGTCACGTGTATCCATTTCAACTTTTACAAGGGTAAGTATTAAATACTTCCATGAAAATAATAGTCTACAGTCCTAGTGATTTTATACAACAGGACACATTCTCTCTGCTCTGAGAACAAGTTAATACTGAATGCCTTCTAGACGGCAATGTCCTCTTGCTGTTTACCACAAAATTGCAACAGCAGCCTCAATTTCTCTTGAATTTCCAGTCTCTTATTAAGTGCACCCAAGCCTCAAATTAACATTATTCCACAATAAACTGAGTTCCAAAGACACAAAGAAGCTGTATCTTTAGAGAAAGTATAATGCCCAAAATAAAGTGTGCATTTGTAGAGAAACTCACTGATCTAATTCCACAACCTGCAGTTGTGTCAAAAACTTGCTTTCCTTCACAAGAGAAAAAGGTACAGCTAGTTACCAGCAGAATGCTACAAGTAAAATTTTCTGTAAATTCCACAGGACTGAATTTCTTCTGTATGTGATAAAACATGTCTGTGTAATATATGCAGCTTTGTAATACTTACACTAAGTAACTCTTTGTTACATTCCTCATTATTTCAGATTAAATATTGATTTCCTGGGTGAAATACTTAAAAAAACCAACCCACAAGCAAAAACCCCAACGTCTTCTACTATTCACTCCCTTCACTGTTTCACAACCAGTTTCATACTACTTGATGATGCTGGAGGTCTTTTTCAACTTTAATGATTCTATGATTACATGTCCTTCCTACTGTAAGAGAAGTAATTATAAGAAGTCTCGCTGGAGTTAGCTAAACATTTAATAAAATAATTTTTCTCTTCTCATAGACTAAATATGATAGTCAAAGTGAATATCAAGTCAGCTGTGATATATCTCTACATCTTCATAATTTGGTTACCTGAGCATTTTGGTAGGATGATGCACGGAGCTTTGATTATGAAGTCTTCTAGTATACCTCTGGTTTCTTCGTAGTTTTTCATTCTGTTTCTGACCATTTTTGAAATCTGAAACAATCCTCCTTATTTTCTCTTCAAATAGTGCCGACAATCTCAAAGTCATACTATAAATCTAGGTAAATGAAGGGTCTTATATTAAAAGCAGAACTTTCATCCAAGAATAACATTTCTAAGATTAAAACTTGTACATAAAAGAAATAGAAAAAGCATTGCACACAATCCTATGCAGCACTAAGTAAACCAGAAATTTAACATACTATTTTTGTCATACTTCTCCCTACTATCTATCCAATGAGCAGCTTTCTCAAAAGTACTGATAAACACACTAATTTCAAAATACTATCTAATTTTATTAAGACAAGCACAACCTCCCCCCCCCCACTATTAACAGCTACCTTTGACTTCTTGTTTGGAGTATAAGATTTTGCATTACTAAATATTAGTCGTATATCTTTGCACAGTTCCATTGGAGTGTCATAATTTCCAGCTTCCAGAGTTTCTTTCACTGTACCAAAGTCCATTGGAGTGTCTATAATGTGTCTGTAATCCTAGATAAAACATATGAAAAAAAATTCAAGAAGGTATAAAGGAAAACCAGCACTTCTGAGTTTTATTTCTATAAATTACAGGTAGCTAAAATGACTGCAGATTATCTTCACCATCAGCTGAAAGTGGAAGAACCTACCACAGCAGACAGCAGTGGTACTTGATTTAAAGTCTACACTACATTATCCCGAATAAACACTTGGTTATTTTTCAAGGTGGTCTTTAGAATTTCTGAAGGTTCATCAGTTGATAGAATGTCACATGCTTGCACATGCAAGTTTAGAGTTTCAATTCTCCTGAGTTTCCTCAATAAAAACTACCCAGTAATAGTAATGTTTTCATTGTTAATCAGAATGAGAAATGAGACTGCTGTAAATTGTCATGTCTTTCCCTGATGCATTTTACTGTAAGAAATAGATTGATCCGTTTTAAAAAAAAATCAATAATTAAAAAAAAAAAAGTCAAACTACTTCTCTCTTTCTCGCCTGTCAGTAAGTTTTAGAGAACCTCAAGATGTTTTTAAAACCTGAAGACCCAAATTCAAGATGTGAAGTCCACAGGAAAATAGTTGCATCCTTGTTCAGAATTTTGGTTCCCTTTAAGGTTTGTTGGGTATTTAGACAAAAAGAGACTGAAGATTTAGCAAGAATACCACAAACAGCTAAGAGAAAGAGAAGGAACAAACCAAGTTTATAGCTCTCAGTAAACAGGTTTTGTAGATTGTCCCTCAAGAAACTAGTTTTAACTAAGACCACACAGATTTCATGAAATTAATTTCCCTATAAGGGAGAATAAGAAAGCAAGCAAAATAATAATAATTAAAAAAAAAGATTTGTGAGTTGTTTCAAGCCGTATTTAAGGTATCAGGGTATTTTTAGACATCACCACTGCTCTACAGTTTTGTGTTCCGTGTCAGCATTCTAACAGATGTTATCTTGATGCAGTAGGGCATACAACTCACAATTCTAAACAAAGAAGAAAGCAAATTTCCTCCAATAATTTAGGACTAAAGCCCTAAAAAGAACAACTAGTTCCAAGAGCAATGTGGAGATCTTATTATGGTATCAAAAGCTAAGAATGGGGGGTGGGGTGGTGTATGGGGAAGGTATATTTTGCAAAGTTAGTAAGAACAACTTACAGGATATTGATCCAAATCAACCGGCTGCCTGAAAGGTTCAGAATCTTCACACTGGAAAATTAAATTCACCAGTTCCATACACTGCTTCTTCCAACAGTTTTCGTCATAACCATTCTTCATGCATTTTCTTCTTCTCAAGCCACATCCCTTGGAAAAAAGTTAGAAAAGATCATTACTGAAATGTAACAGTAAAAACTAAACCTGAGAATCTGCCTGGAATTATTTCTGTTAGAAAAATGCACTTCCAAATATATTACTGTATAACCAAAAGGGCATAACACTACTAGCAATTTTTTCCTAATCTTTATTAATAAACCGTGAAAAACTACAGAATTTTCTTTTACTGTCTTTCAAGGGGTTTTTTTATACTAAGTAACTAAGGCACATAAAAATGTACCTTCTGATACCAGATTATTCTCAAGAGATTTGCATAATGTCCATCACTCAAAATATTCTTTTCCAAGCATCTCAGCTGAATAATGCTTTTATTTCAGTATCATACTGAAATATACAGATAAATGAAAACTGTTTACACTGAAAAGCACTGGTATCAAACTCCTAAGTAAGATTTTTTTTTTTTTAGACAACTATATAGAAAAGGGTATAGAAGCATTGAAACAGCAAAAATCTACTTAAGCAAAGTTTTTGCTTCCTTAATACCACTAAAAAAAATTAAAACCTCTTCTATTACTGTTCTACAACCAAGCATCACTCACACAGAATACAATTTGTTAACCAATTTTTCCTGCTGGACCTGATTTGAATATATGTAGTAAAGATTAGCCAACTCACTTTTCTTCTTCTGTATGATGTTCTTGGAAGACATTCATCATCCTGCACAAAATAAAAATCAATCATCTTAAAAATTATGTAGGAATAAAATAGATAATGGGTTCAAAGCACCAAAAAACTTGATAGAGTGGTAAAACCAGATTTTTTTATTCTAATTCCTCTCAGTAAGACAGAAGATGAGCATATAAAAAACCACAACCGAGCATTTGAGAGACTTGGAAAGCATGGTCCTAGATACCTCCACTGAATATTCCTGACTCCAACTGTTGCTCTTAATACAAAGGGAAAATCTACCATCAGAAGTTGTAATAAGAGGATACCCATCAGCTTGGAACCTCAATGAATAAAAATGATCAATTCAATTTTCTGAAGATATATATCATAAAAAATTGTGATCTTTGCTTGTCCTGAGTTTAGGAAAATATACCATGTGGTCAAGTTACTTTTAGGAAAAAGAAAAATCATACAATGTGGAAATACTAAGGTGATGCTGAAGTAGCAAGATAAAGAACTAAAAATGACTCAATGTAATGTCATCCTTACATCTTAACCTAAAAGGAAGAGGGGCTACTTTGCAACTTTATGAAGTCTTGTTAGTAAATGCCAAATTAGAAATTGAAATGAGACACACATCAATTTGGGCAGCTTTGAGTACACAATAAACATACAGCACTGCAGATAGCATTCACTACGTAACTCCACATTTGCCTTTATCAGATTTAAGATAAATGCACTTTATAAATTCTCAGTGATGCATGCAAATCTGATGCATGATTCATATTGTAGTATAGAGAAATCGAGACCCAAAGTGTTACTGCAATAGCTCTACAACGGGTCAGCTTCTAGCTTTTATGACTGCACGAATAACAATTTTGACCTTAGAAATAGCCATATACATGTACTTACAAATACAGTGAAACTCAGCTATTCACATACTCTTACAGTACTGCACATTAATATGCTACAGAAGTACAGTGCCACTTACAAAACACAGAAGAATTGTTCTAGTTGGTGGCACACATAGTACAAAATGTGCAGCTGCTATACTTAAATCTTGATAACTCAAAAATTATTTTAATAAAGGATCTCGTCACATCATGCCCCAGTTCACAATATATTACAGGTTTATATTAGCTATGTAAATGTATAAATACACACAAACACCTCTGTAAAAATAATTAAGCAATTTTACAAAAAATATGTGATGGCTGATGGTATTTTATTACCACTATACATTACTGGAATTATCCACCAAAAAAAGAAGCTTACCGGATCATCATCAAGATAATCTTGTTCATCATCTGTTGTGCTACATAGTTCAAAAATGTTTGTACAGTCCTGATCACTGTAATACAATTAAATCTCTGTTACTGGAATAGCAAAAACTTAGCTATTACATTCTAAATTAAATCCAGCCACAACCAAACACCACATATAAAGTGGAAGACAGTAACTAAGAAGTAAATTTCAAATATATAAATAAATACCACAAGATGATTAAAATATTAACAAAGTAATGCTACAACTGAAAAACTTCTGTACTGTGCATTTCAGAAGCGAGGGAAGGAGGGTAAAATTAGCATCAGGTATTTGAAAGAGACCTTCATGCCTTATCTACCTGCAGGATACTTACACTGACTTCTTTCAAAATAAACCTCACAACTGCACTAAGTCAGGTAAATAGCAATAGGAACTTCCAGACATGTGCTTGAGAGCACAGAACTTACTTCATAGGTTGAGCTACCTTCATGTCAAGTGACAGTATGATACTAGAAATACTCATGGATGCTATCAAGAGAAAAAAGTTAATGTCTCTGTGCTGAACATTTAAGTATTTCCCTGGTTAAGATAATAAGAATTATACAGCTGTCCTGCAGCATACTGAAAAATAGTAAGAAATCAAAAGAAGGAAGATTCCCAACAAAGGCATATTATGGTGCTTGTACTCTCCCACTGTTTAAGAGCACAAATATTCAAGCACTGTTTAGATTAAAATGCCACTTACTTGATAAACTTTAAGAGCTGGGTAGTGATCTTTTTTGCAGCTCTAGCAATAGCACTCCCAGGTTCATTGAAGGTCCTAGCATTGCTTTCAATGTATCTTACTTCCCAAACCAATGCAGAGATTCTCCTTAAAACAAACAAAAAACAACCAACCAAACAAAAAAAAAATTGCTTCTTTACTACTAAGCCAAAATGCTTAAAAACTAAACCAACTGTATCTTAGTAATTTTCTGTCCACATCAGATTGAGACAGACATCCTTTAAGTCTCATTAGACCAGTCTCAAACTATTAATTCACATGGAAAACTGATGTGTCTGTATATGTATACACACACACATTCATTCGAGGAAGCAAAACAAACAATGCACATCTTTGCTCATTTTCCACCTCATTATTGATTATTCATCTTCAGTAGCTTTGTGAAATTCTAGCACACTTTGGTTTCATCTTAAAA
Organism: Megaceryle torquata; assembly: GCA_024611175.1. NCBI lineage: Eukaryota > Metazoa > Chordata > Aves > Coraciiformes > Cerylidae > Megaceryle > Megaceryle torquata. Next base: position 35,454 of record JANIJG010013549.1, on the reverse strand, counting down.
TTCAGTTAATAAAATTAGCCAAGTAGGCACTAACATTTTTTACCACTAAATGATAAAATACCACTTAATATAACAATACTGAAGATTGTGGATTCACTGGATTCTTTAAAAATGGATGCATTTTTTAAAAGAGCTTACATTTCACTTTACTCAAAAGGAGGGGGAAAAAAAAACAACCCGTACTATTTAACAACCACCACTATAAATTGTAACATTCTGGAAGCATCAGAAGTTGCTTGTCACAAAGCCCTGCCAAATGCAACACAAGCTGTGTAGTATCAGTGTAATTCTTAACTACTAAACACAATGCATAAGCAATTTAAAAAAAAGATTGTGACAAATATCTTAGTTTAATTTTTAAAGACATCTCAGCTGTGTTGGTCTTTTCTGTTGTCCCTCAAATATTCTGCTTTCAAGGCCAATCGACTAGTCAAAGCAGTGCCCTCTGTAAGACAGAGTTGTAGAAACCGATAGAAATTAAAACTGTGAGTTGAGAGAATGAGCTAGCACAACTACATAACTTCATTTTTATTTTTCGTTTTTCCAATTCCTTATAATTGTGAAGCAGAAATACTCCAAGATACCTCTTCAGCTACAGAATTTCAAGCTATTTCCCAAAACATTACTTCAGACTTATGGAGGAGAAAACCAACTGTTAGTGTCTCCTTATCGTGTCTGTAAATGCAGTGAATGCAAGTCAAGATGAAAAATACCCTTAAATTTCTTTTAGAACTATGGATACCCAGCACATCAGAACTTCTATTATCAGCATGCTTCAGTTTTTTCCTTTTTTTTTCTACCATATGTTTTTATCATTTAAAGTGTCAATGGTGATATTTAACATTTCACCACTGTGTTTAAGCCCTCTTCTGTAAGAAACAAGCACTTAAGAGCTTAGCCCTCTTCAAGTTCAAAGTAACTTCAGAATAGCACTTCAAAATCTGAATGAAGTCTTCAACCCTCAAGTTCATTTTTTTTTAATCTTTACTAATTTCAAATAGCAAATTTCTCAGAAAGAATGTCAGTGTTTATTCTGACTCTGAAAACAGTACTGATACAGGCTGAAATTAATTTCCTTAAGAACAAAACAACTTAATAAAAATTAATATAACTTCAGTTGCAGTTACCAAGCATCAGAGCCCTGCTACAAAACACTAGTAACACTGAATTGTTACTTTTCAGAACATTTGTAAAAAGAATTTGCTCTTACTAAAATAAGTTCAGTCTTCTCATAACAGACAAACTCTCCTGTTCCTTCTGCTGCATTCTCTCTTGTTCCTACTGCTGGTACTAACCTGTAAAATCGGTTAACCAGTCTTGTCCGAATAGTGTTCAGGTCTGTTGGATAAGCAATCACAGTACAGTACTTGGGATACGTACATAGGTCAACTGGACCAGCAAAAGCTGCTGAAATGTCTGTCAAGAAACAGCAAGATTAATTGAACCACTTCAAGGCTTGTATGCATATAACCATTGAGCTGGGCATTCAAATGCTATGTATAATTACTCTTGATAAAAATCAATGATGTACAAAAATATCAGTACAAAGAGAAAGAACTGAATATAAAGATATATGAATGCTTATAGACCTTTATCACAGGGAAATTTTAAAGAATACCATGGATATTCCAAGAACCTGTTTGTTAACAGAATGGTAGGAGGAAACTACCTAAAGCTTAGGTTACACACTCACCAAGAGTCAGAAGCTGATCAATACCACTGATAATCCGTTCACATGCTTCATCACGAGATTTTGTTCCCCACTCCCCTTCTTGAGGTTTGTATAGTAGCTTCTCCACCTCTTCAAAGGTCACAGAAACACTGGCTCCTAATTCTTCAGGCTGATCAACTAAAGAGTGACAGCAAATAGGAAAGGATAAGTAATGAGAACACAAACCAAGATAAACTATCACACTTATTTAATACACTCTTAAGAATGACAAAAAAAAAAAATCTGGAGAGGTGGGCACCCAGATGAACCTTAAAAGGTTCAACAAGGCCAAGTACAGGGTCCTGCACCCAGGCCAGGGTAACCAGCATTATCAGTATAATCTGGGAGAGGGTATACTGGAGAGCAGTCCTGTGGAAAGGGACTTGGGGGTGCTGGTGGATGAAAAACTGGATATGAGCCACCAAGGTGCAATTGCAGCCCAGAAGGCCAATCACATCCTGGGCTGCATCAAAAGGACTGTGGCCAGGAGATGAAGAGAGGTGATTCTGCCCCTCTACTCTGCCTGGGTGAGAGACCTCACTTAGAGCACTGCATCCAGTTCTGGAGCCCCCAGCACAAGAAGGATGTAGACATATTGGAATATGTCCAGAGGAGGGAAACCAAAATGATCAGGGGAATGGAGCATCTCTTGTAGGAAGACAGGCTGAGGGAGTTGGGCTGTCAGCCCTGAGAAGAAAAGGCTCTGGGGAGACCTTATAGTGGCCTTCCAGTACCTGAAGGGGCCTACATGAAGGTGGAGGGAAGATCTATTCGAAAGGGTTTGTAAAGGTAGGACAAGGAGCAATGGTTTTAAGCCCGGAAAGGATAGATTTAGACTGGATATTAGAAAAAACTAACATGAGGGTGAGGTGACTGGAATAGACAGCCCAGAGAGGTGGTGGAGGCCCCACCCCTGGAGTCATTCAAGGTCAGTCTTGATAAGAGTTCTGAGCAACCTGCCCTAGGTAGAGAAGTCCCTACGTGTGTAGGGAGGTTGGACCAGATGACCTCCAAAGGTCCCTTCCAGCCTAAAACATTCTGTGATTCTATGATAACAACTGATATTTTGAACGTTTAAAAAAAAAAATCAACATGGTAGATTAATAATTTCAAAACAGTAAGAACTAGTAGAGAAAAAGCTGTGATCTATGGTTCTGTGAAGAGTCAAGTATCCAAAGGCTAGTGCAATCTGGCCAATGATTGAATAGATATTCTATTATTCATGGGTATCTTTTCCCCTCAGCTGTACAGATCGTTTTTAGTACATCTGCAGCTTTTGCACTTTCATTGTTTTTGAAAAAAATCTATGTTCCTCATTTCATTTGAGCATTTGAAAAGGAAGAAGCACATGAAGGTTCCTTATCAGACACTGTGGATAGGCAAGATCACTTCTTTGTGCTGATGAGCACAACTGGAATTAGCAGATGAATTCAAGAGTATAAAGCATAAAGGCTTATAGCTAGAAACTAACAGTGAGAACTTCCATTAGCAGCTGAGAGTCTGACCATTAAAAATGAAAGCAAGAAAGAAGATAGGGCCCTTCCCAGTGTTACAAAGACTGTAATCCATGAATATGTTGCACACAAATTCTAAAATACATTTCAGCTACAACTACTGTAGAGAAAAAACAAGCAAGTTTTACTGGGGCATCTTCTAAGTTTATGAAAAGACCTATTTCTTCCTTCAGCTGAACAGGGTTAGTCTGAATATCCAAAAGTCATTTCTAGTTTTCTGTTTATTATTGCATTGACAGATCCCTAATAGTATGTTATCCACTGAAATAGTACTAAAGATGAAGCAGTTCTTCAAGAAACAAATAGATAAAATACAAAAATGTGCTAGAAAAAGGTGAAGGTGCAGAGGTGACTCGATTAGATGATCCTTCAAACTCATCTTTGAGCTGAAACAAATTCTACAACCAAACTTCCTGAAGACAATACTAAGAGAAAGTAGCAAGTAATGCTTCTACACTTACATAGGGTTGTGTCAAGAAGAACTCAACATGTTATCTGGTACTCCATTGCATAAGCATTCAAGAGGGATTTTACTCCCTGAAGGAGTAACAACTAAAGCAGAATGACAGACTAAACCAAACAAAACTCTGTCCTCCTCAACAAGCATGTAAAGAACTCTACTTGGTGTTCTTTGCAGTACACAGAAGACTTGTCATGTCTCCTAGCATGTTATATATATCTATGTATATGGCATGACCATATTGTCAGGAGTAAATGGGTCACAGAAAGTTCAAGCCCTAGAAGAAAGATTGCAGTGCTTACAGTACAGGTATAGACAGTTAATATATACAACAGCCAGTTGTATATATTAGCATCTAAGAGTACACAAATAGTTTTGTAAGCAGGCTGCTGAACCTTCAGGTCCATATGCACCTGTTCTACCTGGTCTTGACAGCATTGTCCCTGATAAGACAAAAGTTTGACATTGGATGCTGTACCTTGATAATTGTTAAGAGAAAACTTATGCTTGCAGGATACAAAAGGTAACAAATTAAAGTTGTGACTTGCTAGTTAGTTGAACTTCAGTGCTGTTCTTCTCCCATACATTTATCTTAGTAAACTGAATGAAGAAATATTTTGAGAAAAGAGGGGCAAATGCAAGGTACAATGCCAATTTGACCTGTAAGTCATTCAATTGAAAAATAGAAAAGGAAGCACAAGAGAAGTGGTTTAACCCTTGTTTTATACTCTATTGGTAACATAATAGTGCTTTCTATAAACTCACAAAGCCTTTCTGTAAGAGCTTTACTTCCCCAAAGAGTGTCATTTTTCTGCCTGGAAAGAAAGGCAGAAAGTAAGTAGTTGTGGATTGCCTTCAGATAATTTTTGTTCTTTCTCTAGCCTAGTGGCTGCTGTGGAACTTATCTGTGACCTGTTCAAATGATGTTCTTATCAACACTTATACGTTGTCCACAAAAGACACACTACACTTGGGCTTTCTTTTGCCTGTGTTTCTCTTCTCATTTTTCCTATGGCAGAGTTATAGCTCCTCAGATTAATCAAACATTGAGTAACAACTTATTAGATCAAAGAAAGAAGTTGCAATGTGCTTCAGATATAGCCAGTAAACAATGACTTCCACATGTGATACTATCCAGATTTAATTACCATCTGTAGGATGTCTCCATCATTACGTTGCCAGTGCAGCATTTGCAAGAATTCTTGTCCCTTTATGCTATTAAAACTTCAGTGGTTAAGAATGCTATTTTTTCTGTTTCAATCCATAGGAGGAAGAAGTGATAAGCAATACAGGGATATAAACAGTGACTTAAGAGTATACAGCATTCAGAAGAAATTGATACAATCTGTCCTGTTAACAAAATAAATCCTGACTTAAGTTCACATAAAAGGCTTGTGAGCCTCTAACAATAATATGGTTCTCTTGGTGACATATATGTGAAGCATGAACCAGTAGTGTAAGAAAAGCTTCTGTATGTTAGGAGGCCATATGTTGGTAAGGAGAAAATGTGAAGTTTCTGAACCTCTGTGTGTAAAACGAAATTCCTGCTGATTGTTTTTTATAAAATGTATGAAGATTTCGGACTCTTTTGCAAAATTTGTCAACACAAGGTAAGACTGAGGCAGCCAGCTAACATTCTGAAGACTAGACAGACACGTGGATACTGAGAACATCCGTATCTGTAAAATATACTCATCTTTAATAAAATAATATAGCATAAGCCTTTCTGGTGTCTGTGAAACAAACTAACCCCTAGCAAAGGTTATTGAGAAAACTAGTATCTTCTTTGACAGTTTATTCAGTAACTACTCTCTCAGTATTTCACAAGCTTTCCTTCCTCCATCCAGCTGGTACTGATACACACTGGAAAACTGAACTGAATATGACAAACCAGGAATCCAGCTCTCTCATTTACAGTTAATTTGGATTTGACCAGCAAAATTTAGAAATTGCTGGGTTTAGTCTCTATGCAATAACAATCTGATGACTGGAAATTATTTTATACATATTCTTCCCCCCAATCCCCTTATACTATAATGTACTACAACAAGTTTTTTGAAACGATATATTTTTGAGACTTGACAGTTGGAAGTAGCAGGTTTTATTTTATTTTATTATATAAATCTAAGTATTTATTTTATTATATAAGCCAGAGCTCTCTATTTCAAGGATTTCCTTCAAAATTACTCTGGAAAAGGAAAAAAAAAAAAAAGATATATTCAAGGTATTTCACTAAATCTGAAGCAGGACTGATTTGGTGAACGCTGGTGAAAGTTTAACAACTTTCTTGCCAAAATGCACAAAACCATCCCGCTGACATTCTCCATAATTTAAAGAAAAACTATTACTGTATCAGTTCCACCTGTTAAGTAGATACACACAAAGGATGCTGGACTCAGATGGCTTAGTGGCAAGAGTCCTAAGAAACACAGGAATCATCTAAGGTCTGCCTGCATGAAACAAAGTAACTAGGAGGAGAAAGAAGCACATTAAACTGTTACATTGAGTTTCTACCTACCATTATCAGGAACTGGTTCCATATCCCATGGGCTAAGCTTTTCAATTTCACCGTTGTCCCATCTGTTTCAGGAAGTTAGGAAAAAAAAAAACCAACATCGCACAACAAAAATATCAAAAACAATGCAAACACACAACCAAAACAAAAAACCCCACACACAAACAACAACAAAAGACAAAACATAATTTTAAATTATCTTGACTCAGAAGTATTCCCTCCGAGGAAATTTAAATTACAGCTATTTTAATGTATTAATAAAATATACTATATAAACATGCATATAAACAAAAGCACTAGAAAGCAATCAGCTGTCACAGTGCAAAAAGGAAGCATTATTCCTAATGAATTTCAAATTGTAATTGTACTCCTGATTTAGGCTATATGCCACTTATCCAATACAAAAATTGATTTTACAAAGCCTGTATTAAGCAGCTGCAGAAGGAAAAAAAAGATGACATACACTTGGAAAAAATGAGATAACATCAAGAGGAAGAGATGAGAAAAAATGCAAGAGGACTAAGGATGGTTTTGCTAAGCACATCAGTAGTTGTGCAAGTCTGTGGAATGTTTCAAAGAAATGAAGAACAGTAAATGAGGTATTTGGTATATTAACATTTCATTTCAGAAGGCATACCACATTAAGATTTATAAAAGATTAAATATAAACTGAAGAAACTTAAATAGGGACCAAGAGGAAGAAAACAGTTGTATCTGTTTATTCACTCAGATACATAACTAGTAGGTATGCATATCATTGAGTTCTCTCCAAATCCTACCACATTTGGGCAGATTTTTAAATGTTTTTAGTAACACACACACAAAAAATCTAATAAATTTTAGTATTTCAAAGGTAGGAAATGCCTGACTAGATCAGTTTGACACCCTACTAGTCCAGCTAGACTAGTAATCTGCATCTTTGAAATTATTACTAGGACAATCTCAATTCTGAACACTGAGGTCTCGAGTTATCTTTGTTCACCTTTCTTTGACTGAAGGACCTTTTTGTCAGTAAGAAAGAAGGTGCACAGGAACATCCTTAACATTTAACTATCCTGAGGAGAGAGTAATATTTCAGAAAAAGCTCAGGTAATGAAGGTATGGATCCAACTACCTTGTTACCATTTTGACTCAGATGTTCCTGATATCCTGCACTTTTTTTTTCCCCTACTCTAATACTCTTGATTTGCTCAATTGGCCATGTTTTGAACAATGCACTTAATATATTATCATCTAGGCAGTATTATCTCCTGACAAGTAGGCTGGGCAAAGGGATTTGGCTGTTAAGAGGTAACACAGGGTTACATTATCTACCAATTATCTAGCTAAATACTATCCAGAGAAGAAATCAAAAGGTGAAACTGCAAGTGGGATCTACACAGTAGGGAGTATGTCAGAATACCAGTACACAGTGAAGAGACTCAAGTTTTGTCTTCACATTCAAGTGTCAAGCATGAAGAGACAGAAACATTTAGAAACATCCTCTATAGGAGTCTCAAGTGATAGCATGAGATCATCTTGTATGTCTACCTGCTCCCCTGTACTATAACATGAAAGACAGAAGTGTGAGAACTTGAAGCATAAGGATCACAGTAGATCAGAAGAGATTCAGTGTACTCAAATCCCATTATCAATGAATAATAATAATTAACGTGTACTGGAAATTGCATTGCTTGCTTCATGGAAGCTATTCATTACTAGTCACTACAGAAGATTATTAACAAATGTGAAAGGGGTCAATAACTTTTTTTAACATATTACCACAAGTTATTACACATTCATGTTGCACTCAATTAGTAACTTGGAAGCATTAAGCAGCAATAACACAACCAGTAAAATAATCTGAACTATTTATATGTTCTCATACCAATAATCCAGCTATGTAAGAGGCAACCCACACTACTAACATTATAAGTGTAAAACCTGTTTATACTTACTTAACACTGTAACACTGAAAGTGACTATCTGGATATTGAGGCTGATATGGTTCTTGACCCAACACTGTTCCAAACCACCATGCATCATCAATAATGGATCGGAATCTATCAGCTGGAGTAAAGAAAGTCTGCTCAGACACTCTACTAAAAAAGGTTAGTTAACTAGAACTCTTCTACATGCAATTAGAGAAACTTTTGATCAATGTATTTCAGTTTAAAGTTCTAAACGCACTGATATTTAATAAAAGATGAGACAACTTATTATGCAAAAAAAAATACAAGAGCTAAAATCCAAGTAAGTTTGCTACTTAGCTATAAAATAAGAAAAGGGAACACTAGAGTCTCAACATGCATTTTGAAGACCGTACCTTAGATCTACGGTAATCTCTACAAAATGCTTAGTACAGCAGTTAGTAGGCTCAACTTTTTAAGGGGCAAAGGGATATTACCTAGCAGAGAGCCCTCTGAAGTTACAAGTGGACAGTATCTAGCATATTCAGCAAGTAGCCAAGGCCAGTCAAATACTTGAAAAGAACACTTACAGGCTTGCCAGTTCCTTTGCCGTGCTTCATCATAGAACTGACGTAATATAAGGAAGTCAATAACATCTGGCATATCATGGTATCTGGGTTTAATAAATAAATAAATAAATAAATAATCCTTTCCATGTTTGTGTCTTAAGGCTTTAGGAAGAAGTTTAAAAAGAAATGTATTTTGAAATACTTTTCAGAAAAATAAAGATGCACATACCTGATGGAAAATGACTTGTCTGTATGTTTCCCAGTGGCATGGTCTATAAAGGCAAGCTTGAGGCAACACAATGTGGGAGGACCAACTTCGTATCGAATTCCAACAATTTTTACCAGTTCCTGATCCTACAGATAAGAACAGTTTCAGCAAGCATTGCCTGGACTACACATAGAAACACTAATTTCACATTAGTTAACCAAGCATATGAATTATACCAAAAAGCCAAAAATAGTGAAACCATTTTATATTTCAATGGAAGACAGTCTGTCCGACTTGGCAATTTTAACACAGCTGTTTATATTTGGGCTTCCCACAGGCAACTTTGAACAGACTCTGGTAACTCAAGACACTTTCTCCTCTTGTTTCCATAGGTGAACATTATGGGAAACAGCATAACCTCACAAATCAATGTTTTGCAAACACAGTAATACAACTCTTAATTCATAGGCTATTAGTATTGAACCCATGGTGTCTTCAATGTAGACCTACCCTAAGGACTACTTTTCTCCATGGCTCTTTGTGTGGATTCAGTTCATAAATGTTATTTCTTCTGACTGCTTCAATGTAAGCTTCATGTCCTTGTCGGAAATATATTACCTAAAAAAAACAAAAGCAAAAAAACCCAACCCAAAGAGTAAATATTTTCCTATATTTAGTAACTATAATAACATTAGTTAACACTAGCATTTAAAGAGTTTAATTAATATTCCTACCTCATCACCCATCTGAGGAACAAAAGGGGATCTTCGAAGAGCTGTGTCTGTTATCCAAACAGGAGGATGACAATCATAGGGCAATTCCAAGTTTACTGCTTGTGTTGAAGTATTAGCCTTCACAGATAATAGAGAGCAAAATAAGAGAGACAGTGGACATATTGCTCACATGACATCAAAATAACTCATTTAATTTTAGTTCGGCAGACAAAAGCTTAACTTATAAAAGACTAATGTAAATTTCCAAAACATATTGGCAAAATTCCTCCAAGAGTCTGCTCAAGATATAACTTTATTTGTACTACTAATACTAGATTCCTTTCCTATATGAAGATTTGAGTGAGCAAGATTACCATATGCAGGCCTTGACACTTTTATAATTGAGATGGCAGTCTCAGTGCCCAATTAAATATCTATGAAGCTGCAAGAAACTATCTGAAGATGAAAAAAACGAGAAATACTGCACTGTAGCATTCAATATTAAAACTTACACAAATATTGTTTGGAGAATACTTGATACAAGGTGAAAGATGGAGAAAAAACCAAAACAACAAAATCACCCTAAGCATTATTAAAAAAATGGTTTAGTCCTTTATGGTAGAAAACAGCAAATAATAGCTGTTGTAACTTAAGACAGAATAATTAAAACTCCAATAACTGAGGAGTAATTATTTTAACTCATAAAAAAATTTAAAAATTCAACCCAGGTATAAATGGCCACCATAAATACAGAGACTACATCTCCTAAGGTTTCAAAAAGATATGTTACTTAAAACCAGACAGTTTAACAAGATTTTGGTCTAATATTCTGTACAGTTATCTAATAATCACATTTCCCGTTTGATAACCGTCAACCTTGAGAACACTTTTTATTTGAAACATGAGAATGACTTCACTTGGAATGCAGATTCTTCCATACAAATCAGTAGACACCTTGCATTTAGAATTGTCTCAAGGGTACACTATACATAGTAATAGCAATATCTTTGTCCAACGGCAGTAACAATTATTTAAACAATTTCCAGTGAAGAGATTTAAAAATCCAAGAGAGATATTTAGTAAAGGAGAAGAAATTAATTGTATACCTCCTCCTGCTTTTTTGGTTTGGGCATTTTTCTCCTTTTTCTTCTTCTCCTCCTCCTCTTTGGAGGAGATGATTTCTCTACCAATACTTCATCTTCTGAAGTACTGTAGTATCTGACAGATTTCCGTCGAGAAGTCCGTACGGGAGGCTGCAGGTTGATCCCTGCATCAGCAATCCAGTCAGAGTACCTGCTCGAAGAATCACTGTCCACAGTGGATGGGGTCAGAGAAAATACAAACACAGAACCAAGCTGTCAGTATTTCAGACTGCTAAGCTCTCTCAATCCAAGTACAGAGTGCTGTTGAAAGAACTATCGAAAGAACTAAAATTACTCTGACCTGTTGTAACAATTACTTCACTTGACACTTAATGTATTTGTTTGGGAACGCAGTAATTCAAAGAATGGGGTTTTTTTGTTGTTTGGGGGGGGGTGGGTGGGGGGGTGGGTGTTTGTTTGTTTTTTTAACACATGTCTGGTGAATTCTAAAATTGGTACTTTCATTCCAGAGAGTTGTGCAATGAAATTCTGGACTGATTAAGAGCCCTCCCTAAAGGGTATGCTAGCCAAACACTAACTGTCTTTAAAGAATTCAAGTATACAAATCTCATTGGTACATATTTGCCTTTTTTTTTTTTTTAGTAGCTGTTTCTCTCATTAGTTTTTAGTTCTACTAGTATAGAGTTCTAGAAAGAATACCTAAAAAAAAGTAGAGTAAAAAAAAACCAAAGACAGTAAAGTGGTTAAAAATTTATCTATAACTTCAGCACTGCATAATCTTATCAAAATTCAGATTTTTTTTTTTCCAACCAAACATTTGTAAGAGCAAGCAACTGACTCTGCATTATTAACAAAAAAAAAAAATCAAACCCAAACAACCCCCACACAAAGCATACTATAAAAAAAAAACCAAAACACATTCCAGACTCTTTCTCCTTACCATCTAGCAAAAACACAAAAGGATTTGAAACTACATAAAAGACAGAAGTGTTTTGATGAAATGGAACACTAAATAACAGTGTGACATGTCAGCACAGTACCTTGCAAAATATTATTAGCTACAAAAAAACAGAACTTCCATACAACTTTTAATTTGACAAAATTCAAGTAAAACTTGTTACAGTAAAAGCTGGGGTTTGTTTGTTCGCTTTTACCTAGAACTATTACTGTAGCTTTTCTTGTCACTTCTCCACTCTTCCTCTTCATCAGAGGAGCCAGAGATGTCACTTTCTTCAGCTTCCTGAATTTAAAAATATACAGAATGAAGTCAATCCAAAACTTTCCCACAGACAATGTTTTAAGTAAGGGTTTGAAACATATAAACCCATTCTCCATTCATGTCTGGTGTATTATCAAGTTAGGAAGAAATCTGTTAAAAAGAGCTGATAAAATGGAAATGTAGCCAATTTCAACTTACTATTAACCTCAGGAGTGCATTATTAATAAACTTCTGAATATTCACTCAGATTATTAGCCACATGTGGATCCACCTGCTATAGACACTCAACAGCAACACCTCTCTCCCTACCATATGACAATTACATTTTTTTCTAGTATATAAATAAGTTCGCATCACTTATCAGATCAAAGTGGCAGTAACTCTGATTTCATCAAGTTCAAGACTCATGATGCTCTACTTAAGTCATGTAAAGTAAACGCTACAATCTAGTTCACTAGAATTCAGAGGAAGAATTTAAAGACTGCAAAAAGAACAAGTCAAGGAAAACTATCCCATCTCCCATCTGCACACAACATGCATATATTCCGTTACGGGAGTAGCACTTATATTTCATTTTGAGTTTTATTAGTTAGACATGTTAGATTCGGGTGATTTTTCTGATTTTAGTATCAACTGACTGACCAAGTACTGAATGGGTATACTTACGCACGTAATTAAATGCAAAGCTAAATAGTCAAGATACATCAAAATGTATTACAGAAAAAGTAATTTCCTGATTGCTGTTCAACAATTTATTTGTACAATTTCATGTTCTACATGTGTTTTCCATAACTGAAATGGCTAAGTATAATGCATTGCCCATGTCTCATGTTAAATATTGTCAAGAAAAAAACCAACAACCAACATAAAAAAAGAAAACAAGATTTAACTTGTGACTAAGTTCAGTACTGTTTGAATTAGTCCAGTAATTATTTTCAGAGGACAGAGTTAACACACTTCCCCTTAAGACCTGTTCATGCAGTGTACAGGATGGACAATACTCACTAAGTCAGTTCTTCTTTTTTATCCTACCATTGGTAGGATTAAAACAGAAACAACCCAAACCCGTTTACATCAAAGCTCAGCTTCTTAAAGTATTATTAGTTTCAGAATTATTAGACCTAAGATTACTTCAAAAACTTAAGTATATTTAGTATTTACAGGACAGTGCACATAACTATTTGCACTTGGTGTGCTTTGCTGTTGTCAGATGCCAGAAGTCTACTGTCAAAAGCCCTTCCATCGCATTCCCAAAATAAGGAAAACCTGAAGTGATTGTTTCTAAACACATAGGAATTCTTCATTAAGAGGCTAGGAAAGAGTCCATTTCCAAAGAGTATCATTCTTCATCTTACTTACAAATTTATCTCTTAAACATCCCTCATTTTGTTCATCATTATTCCTTAAGAGAACAAGTAGCTACTCAAACAAGTCTGACCTTCTCTATTCATTCCACTTCTTCCCCCTTCCTCAGATTGAGACTACTTCCTTGTGTGCAACACAACTGTAGTCCAAGCAATCCCACCACTGATTTTTAGCATCTGATAACACAACAGTCAAAAGCTCCTGCTACTCAGAGCAAAGTCCTGTTTTCACCCCAAGCCAGGACTCAGGCAGGATAAATAGACTGCGGAAGAATCACATTACAAGGCTGCTACACCGCTTTATTATGAACCTCCAAAATGTCAATGTTTAGGTGTGTGCACAGATTTGGAAGGTTTTCACAGACAAACAGTAAAACACATCTAAAATCCCCAGCTGGCTTTAAAACAACCTCAGTATTGTACATTTTTTTTTTTTGCCTTGAGCTGTGGATTTAGTTTAGAAGATTCCCAGCAAAAACAGTTCAGCCATTTATAAAATGACAGGAAAGACTGCCATTATTAAAGGAACAAGATAGCTAAGTTTGACAAGTGCTAACAGTAATGATGCTTACAGAAATATTTCCTCTATGTAAAAGAGGGTGGGGCTTTTATTTCCTTGTTTGTTTTGAAAGAGAGAAAAGGCACATTTACATGAAACCATACTTATTGAGGAATTCAAGTTCAAAATCCAGAAGTTGGAGGAAATCTCACCTGCTCTATCAAGCCAAGGCAGTCATCTCTTTCCTCATCGGAAGACTCCAGTTGTTCAATGTTATGCCATGTTCGGTAATTGGGATATTTCCGTCTGTGCAGTCTACGCTTACATTGTATTAATGAAGACTCCGAGTCACTCTAATTTATATAGAAAGTGGAAAAAAAAAAAAGAAGTTACATAAAGGAGTGACAAGCTGTTATGGGGGTGAAAGGGCGGCTAAAAGCACTGCTGAATGCAAAAAACTGAAAAGACCTCATCATATCACAGCCTGATCATATCAAAACTCCTTTTCACAAAAATATTTTTTGCCTCCAAGCAAATAGTTTTAAATTAGATGCTCCCTATTTAAGATTTAGTACCTGTTCTAAGAAACTGGTATTTATAAACTACTGTGACAGGTTCATTCACATTACTACATAAATATATTTACAGAATCAAGACATTAACTGCCTACAACTTGCAATTCTGAAGAGACCAGAAATCCTCAACTCCTCTCAGTGAAGGAGATCATGCAGCAGAATTCATGCAAAGTGTTTTGTCCAGCAAAACACAGTGAATCAGGCCACCATCTTATAAAAAACGTACAATAATCACTTTTTCCTTCTTACCAATCGCTTCCAAAAAATAGATACTGAAAAAAGAACCAAACCCAACCAACATCCAAAACAGGGCAAGTCTGAAAAAACTTCCCCATACACAAAACACTGTCTTCTAAAATAAAATGACAAGGGAATAGAAATGTAGTCTATAACTCTTCAAATACAGAACCTTCAACATTCTCCCTTGCACCTCGGTGCTTTAGAGTGGACCTGCAACAACTGTCTTTAAAACTTTAACTGCAGTAAAACCAGAATGGCCTGAAATCAAGCCTGCCTTTCAAAATTACTACCAAATACCTTAGGTGGAAGGAGGCAAGACTGAAAGAAGAAAATATTCTAGGTATTAATAAAAATAAACAAAACATTATCCTGGAGCAAGTGGAAGCTGAAGCAGCAGGAACCTTTGGACACCAGACCTTCAGAAATGTCTGCTTTCAGTATTTTAAACTATGACTTGTCCGTGGTCACAGAACGCCCATTTTCCTAGAAGCTGCTGCATACCTTTTCCAATGACTCAAATGACTTTTTCTTCTCTGTTGCATAAAGATGCCTCTCTTCTTCCCCTTTTGCAATTCGATATTCTTCTTGTTTCCTACAAGAAAGTAATGCAAATCTAATTCTAACATGTTTTGACAATGCTAAAAAGTTAAATGATACATTCTCTTTAAAGGATCTAGCTAAAAAGTCCTAACACATAATTCCATTACACTACTAATTTCAGATGTTATTATAGGTGTTCAGGTAATAATTTGTGTCGTCTCATTTCCAGGTAAGGAAAATTAATATTAAGAAAGTCTTTCTTGCAAATATCAGAATATAATAAACTTTAAATCCATATTTTTCCCTTTGCAATCATTTTACCTCCCAACATTGGGAAAACGAGAAACTTCAGAGATGTGGCAGCACATATGGCTAAATCATTAAAAAGAAATATTTAGCTATGAATAGCAATTCTCCATTTCACAGATGCATGCCGATAGCACTCTTAAAAGCAGCTGGTTTAGCATTTCAAGTGCTCAATGCTTCTTTGGGTCATAACACATCACCCCCCCAAAGTCTCACAAAAGCACAGTCTCTCCAAATTCTTTCATGTAAATTATTCTATATGCATTTGTTTTGGAAAAAGCAAGAACCTAGCTGTGCTTTAAGATGATTTAAAATACTGAGGGAGGAATATCTCTATCTAGAGAAATTACCACTTATTTTTGAGGAACAGATTTTACAGTTAGAAGGTTGACCATATAATACTAAGCTATTTCAATTTGTACCACATACCTATTTTAGCTTTGGCCTTATAGCACTAGATTTAGAAAAAAAAACACCAACATGTGTTCTCTCTAGTCACATTTGCATCCCAGTAAGCTGTCTACAGACCTGAGTAAGCTTTGTGGCATTTCTGGTACAACAACTCTTCGTCTCCAAGCCTGAAGGTCTCGCTCAGTAGCCATCTGACTTCGTGGAGCATTCTGATGCATTTGACGCACACCTTCAACTTGCCCACTCCGTCGCAGACCAATATTGGGAGGAGACTGGATGTCAAAACTTGGTCTTCTAAAACCTAAAATATACAAACAAAAACATTTTTTTTTCCCAGACCACACAGAATTGGAACCCTGCTGCTTCTTACTACAAGATAAAAAAAATAAACACTTTACATATTTTTAGCTCCATGATCATAAGTATATGACTGGTTATCAACTTCAGGAAATTATCTGTCTTGTAGAAAACACTGTGAGATTACACATGTAATTTAAAAATAGTTATTTCTACTACTATTATTATACAGTGAAAGGAAGTATAATGTGACAAAGGTGTTTTTCTGAAATATTTCAGGCAACTGTGAGGCTAATCAGGTTCTGAAAAGCACTCTTCCTGGAGCTTATCCTATGCAATTAAAACTACAGGGACACAGATCAGAAGAGCATCTGGTTTAATCTGCAAGAAGGGAGAGGAGAACCCAGTTTAAGTAATGGTAAAATACTTATGTTGCAAACTTTACAGGAGAATAAATATAGCTCCTATGTTATTTGACTACTCTGCAAAAGTTAAAACCTTTTTGAAATATTTCCCACAGCATAATAAAGATGGAGATAGAAAACTAAGAATTTATACCTCTTCTAGGTGTTCCTTCCCAATTTGGTGGGCCAAATGAAGAAAAGTCTTGATCAACTCCATTTCTTCGCTCTTGTTGTAGTTGTAGCTGTCTAATTATGCTTTCAAGAGGACTGAGCTCCAAGACTTGGTCATCTTGATCAAGTGTCTGTTGGCCTATAACTTGTTCAACCACTTCACCATCACCTTGCAAGTGTAACAAAAATAACATGAGTTAACTATCCAATGATAGGAAATTATTTAATCTCAACTGTTCACATTACAGCGAGACATGTTCTACAGCTAAACAGAATGAAAGCCATTCTTGAAATGGTTCCAGTTGTTTATTCCAAATGAGACATTTACAGAGTCCACAACTCAGACACAGGTTGTGCACATCAGTGCCCACCAAGAATAATTAAAATACCTATTTGAACAACCAATATTTTATTTTCTTTAAAATCATATTCACTGTGTGACCTTTCAGCATCCTTCATGAACACAAATACACGACAGTTAGCACGTGAGGAAATGAAAGCATTTTTAAATCATCTATGTCATATCTACTGTTCCCATTCAGAATTACTACAGTAAATCTAACTTCTGGATGTAGTGATTACAGTTCTTACTTGTTGCTACATATCCAAGTTGAGGAATCAAATGTTCATCTGCACAATTCTCTCTCCCTGGCACCAATCTTTGATATTTGGTTGGATGAGGGTTTCCATCCACATCTACTAAGAAGGGAGGAGGCATGAGATGAGGAGCCTGTTGAGTCTGCTCATCTAGGACGTAATTGTTAGAGTCTCGAATAAGTGGCCGATAGTCAGTGTGGAAGAACATCTGATCAGGAATCTAGAAGGAAATGAAGCCTTTATGTAATCAATTTGAAAAAAAACCATAATATGCTAAAGAACTGAGAAGACCAAGTGACACTAAAATATCTAAAATCGACCAAAAGGTAGAAGAAAGGGCGAGTTCCCAATAAGAAGACTCATACATAGCTACAATTAACCCATTTGAGTGTTTCAGTACTCTCATTTTTTTAGTGCTTTTGCAGGCAACGAGGTGTTTCTGTAAAACAATAAACTGAAGTAACAAAGCACAAGTGCTTTACACTTAGATGTGAAGTGTTTTTTAACTTTCACTCTATTTTTTCCTCCCCAAAATTACGAAAAATTTTCTTGGTTCCCATGCAAGGAAATGATTGTCTACAGTTCAAAATAAGCTTTTTTAATCATACAGTGTCCATCAGAAATTTCTTCTGCAACTGAAACAGTCTGCTACATCCACGTGGCTGAAGGAAAATGGTTACGTAATTATTAGATCACAGTTGGAATCTTTGCTCCCAGCAAATATGAGAATAAATTTCAATTTCAGCAATGAATGTAGAGCAAGAAAAATACAGTTCTTTAAAATTACAGAAATGGAATTACCATTTCAACTTAAAAAAACCCAAACCAAACAAACCAACCACACACAAACAAAAACAACCCACAACAAATTGAGGGGGAAGAAAACCTTAGGCCAGAACTGCACTTTTGAGAGCTTTTTTTTCCCCAAGAGAAAAACCAACCAAACAAAATCCCCTAAAACCAAACAGGAACACATGTATTTATCAAAACAAAGAGGAAACAGGCTGATATTTTGCTGTTTTGAACTATTTACCCCATGCAGATTTTTCTATCATTTAAAAATCTACAGTGTTGGATGAGTATTTACTTTTGCTTATTTTAATCAAACTACTACAGCAGATTTGGGTTTGAACAAGAAAGGCCTAAAAGAACTGCAAGTAACAATTGAACTAAACCAGCAAATTATTCTTAACCTACAGACTGCTCTTCTGTTAATTAGTTTGTAGAGGATAATAAACTTGGTGATACATTCCAATCTTTAAGCATTATGCTATATTCAGAAATAAAAGTAGTTTTGAGGTTAGACAATTAACATGCAAATTAGCTGGATGGAAGATGAAAATATATTCAAAAAAAGTTCTTAGGAGCTACTCCTAAGGGAATGTGAAGACACTGCCAAGACTGTATGTACAAGAGAATTTACAGACATCAAAGAACCAGTTATATTTATATCTTGTACCTATACAAAACTTTTTTACTTGTGATCTTCTACAGAAATGAACAGAACCAATCTAATCTCAGTTAGAGGCTTGAATAAACAATTCCAATAAAGAGCTGAACTTACCTTTTCATAAGGTCTGCTACAGCCAAAACCAAATATCAGTAGATGCCCATGAGAATCTGTACATGCAAAATGTTGCCCATCTGGTGAAAATTTACAGTCAAAAACAGCACCGTGTCCTTGGCCTTCAATCTAGATTGAAAGAAAGAAACTTAAGACTACTTGACTGAATTTTTTTTGAGCAAACAATAAGCAGTATAAAAAATTAATTACTCTATCAAAAGCAGTCATGTGCCTCCTAAACTCCTCCATTAAAGTATGAATAATCTCATTAATTCAGACTATGTCTTTTCCCCTTGACACGTGAATTTAAGTCCTAATATGTTAGCATACTTCTAAAAGTAAACCACAGCTAATACATACTGATTTTGTTAAACCACTCTCAGGAAAAGCACAGAGAAAAACATGAAAACAAAAATAAATGAGTAATAATTAAAAGAAGTCACTTCACTAATGACTATAACCAAAAAAACCCAAACAAAACCAAACCCAAACAAACAAAAATCAATATAAGCATTGTAACTTCAGTCTCAAGAGAAAACCTATTTTAAAGTGTTAATAATGAGCTGTCATATGGAGTGAATGTCATGGGAGCTCTTGAGGACTGAGCCAATCCTCTAATGCTTATGATAATATAATAATTTTAAAGACAGTTGTGAATACAAGTATTTGTCCATAAAACTCTTGAAATGATTGTCTAAAACAAGACCTTTCATTTTTTTAGATGGCACCTCATCTCAGTTAAGGAAGGTGGTTACTATGAATGAGGTGGAGGATCTTTAGTAACAAAGAGCAGAAAATCCCTCATGTCAACTATGCACATCACCTCACAGCCCAAAAAGTCCTGATCAACAGGTGAAGTCTGAAGTGTTTATACATTGACTATGATGAAAGTCAAGTCTTGTTCTGCTCCCCCATACCTTAGATTAATCACACCCAGCTGCAAATTCTCACAATTCATCCTTGTCTCAGAAACTTATCAAGACCTTCCTGACTGAACTTAACTCAGAAGCCCTACAGGAAACTAGCAATGGAAGGTAGTGGAAAATACATTTGCAGACGATCAGTGAACTGACTCAGCTTAGTAAAAGGACCACTGAGAGGCACCTGATTCAAGGGAGAGAACTGAAGTGAGCAGCTGGAAACTAAGAAGGGAGGCAATCCTGGCCCTCCTTTTCTGCCACATTAAACTAGTAAAAGTGGCTCCTGTTCACTTTGCACCTACAGTTACAATAACCCAGAAATGCAAAGGTAAAAGCTCTAGAGAAAAACGAACTCAAATTTTGCTGGTTTGGGATTTTTTGGGTGGGTTTTGAATGTGGTTTTTTGGTGTTGTGTTGTTTCCTCGGTTTTGGTTTGGTTTTTTTTTGGTGGTGGTGTTTTTTTTAGCTTTTGGGTTTGTTTGGTTTTTTTTTTTTTCCCCAAAAGGTGCAAGGTGTGTGAATGTTGGTGACAATTTCTTAAACTAGTATGTAAACCACTGCTGTGTGTTTGAGAAAAAAAAAACAAAACAGAGTTTAAGAGAGGTCTTACCATGTTAAAATAATGCTTTCTTTTAGTGCCTTTGGTAATGTCCCATATAAAGATGTTGCCATCATGACCTGCAGACAACATTATCCTGGAATCAAAAGGATGGGTCTCCAAGACAAACACTTCATCTGCATGCCCCTAGAATTTAAAGTGGCACATCACGTGCAAACAAGAGGACAAAAATCCACATTAACTATATATTTACAGTAGAATCTAAAGCAATATCCTCTCCTCACACAGATTTTTTGAGATCTAAACCCCTACAAGCTGCCTTCAAAAATACTTGGACTTTTAGAGATTCCACAGTGTCTATATCTGGACTGCTACCTGTGGCACACAAGTAGGGAAAAACCCCAAGCAGACAGAAAGACATTATCCTAAATTTAACAATTTTCTAGATTCAAGCAAGAACTCTAGAAATACAGAGCTTTTGCCAAAGGACAGTGAATTATTCAATAGGCAAGTACATTACTACACAAAAATTTATTTATTCCACAGGAGAGGCAAATTCAACACAGCAGCTAGAGAAAGGACTGTTTAAATGCAAGAGGAAGCAGGTAGTTTTGGTTAAAAAAAATTAAAAAAGCCAAGAAACACTACACTTGTATAGAGTTTTCAATACAAATCAGATCTAATTATGAACTCAGTATGCACATGTCATTGCAATTTTAGGAAGACCGTTTATTTCAAAGAGCAAGTAAAATTACATACCACCAAATCATGAAGCAGTTGCCCTGTACAGGAATTCCAAACTTTGAGCAGATGATTATTCACAGCCGTAACAACATAGTTATCATTTTGGTTCCAAGCTATCATTGTTACTTTAGGCTTCATAAACTTCTCTTCTTCTGAACATGGGTCACTATATTAAAGAGTTGAATAGTCATGAGATATTTTTAATTAGTCCATTTCAATCTCAAAGTGAAAAAAAACACAAAAACAAACAAACAAACAAACAGTTTTCCCATGTTAATAATCAGACAAGGGAAGGGAAGTTAAGAATTAAATTTGTTTTGAACTTTGCTTATAAATGTAATTATTTTTGTAGCAATCAACTATAAAGCAAATCTGGATTTCTAGCATACTTATTTCATAGGACATTCCTAACCTCTTTCCCATCTGAGATGCAAGACAATAAAGGCTTTGCTCTTTCATGAAGTCTTGTCTCTTCTATGATTAGAATCCAAACATAATTCCTTTAAAAATTTGGACTTTTTATAGTCAAAAGCTTTTTAAGTAACACCATTACAGAAGACAGCCTCTAAACTAACTACACATTTTTTTATGATTCCCAACAGCAATATATTTAAGATATTTCATACTAGCTTTAACCCATTTCCTCATTTCTCTCCCAAAATACATTCATAGGATACTGCAACACTTCCTCTCAGTATCTTAGTCAACCAAAGGAATAAGCTTTCTTTGAAACATACCTTCACATCGTATCTATATTCCATGCCAATTAGTAGACTCTCTTACAAGGCTCTCCCTCCATTATACACAACTACAATTGTACATACTAACCCGGAAAGATGCTACAATCAAATCTCAAATATTAATACCTCGTCCTTTCTTAGTAAAACCACCTTTTTTTACTTCATGGCTGAAGAACTTGCAATCACCCTCCAATCAACTAAAAGGTTTGTTTCTTGTGTTTATTTTCCTCCCCCTCATTTAATCACCTACAAACACATTTCTGCTCAGTTTCTACAAAAGTTCACTGAGTATTCTGTACAACTGTAAATCATCTGCCCTTCATGTTTATCCAGTGCCATGTAAATATCCCAATCTGTGATGACACTACTCAAACCATGTGCCACCAGATATTCCATTAATACACTTCTTTTAAAAGTACAAAAGAAACAATGAAAACAGTCAGCAAGATCGGTCCTTGATGAAACCCACCTATAACCTGTCATGACCTCTCATGGAAAGAGGATACCATCTACCTTATTTTTATGCATCTACAAACATTTCTCCTGGGACTTGTCAGGTGTTTAACTGAAATCCAGATAAAGACCTATTGCACTTTCTGTAACATTTTTTTCTTAAAAAAAAAGCAATTAATTTGACACAGTGTACATCAGAAAGCAATATAAATATTTATGCATTTATTCAAGCACAGACTAAAATTTACCAAGTTATTACACAACCAGAACACTCATTTCTCTCCCAAACCATACCACTTGATCATATTATTGCTAAGGCTTGCTCTAGTAAGTGTGCTTGATGACTTTTTCAAACTTTCAGACTTTACATAAGAGAGAAAAGTAAAAGACACTTCACCTACCCTGGTAATCGGTCAGACATATCCAACAAAATACTCCTCCATTCTGCTTGCTCAAAACGCCAGATTCGAGCTGTTCCATCTCTACTGCCACTTATGAACCTTGAAGTAGTTTTAAAATTATAGTTAATTCATCTACAAAATAACTTGCTTTAAAATGCTACAATGGAAGACTGACAGAAGTAAAATCTTCAATTTATGTGCAAGAGAATTCTTTACAGTTACCTATCCATTAATTTTCTTTCCAGAAAGAGGTTCTCCTGAACTGGAAAGTTGTCAAAACATGTAGAACAGAGAAGCAATTTCTGAAGTTAAACTCAATTCACAACTTCATCCTCAACTCACTCTCAATTACAATACTTTAATGAAGTATTTTAAGTAATGCATTCTGAAATTGTATCATCAGATACTACAGTAGAAGCAAGAACAGACCAGCACAGAAAAACTTGAGATGCTCACACCAGTAACTGTACATCAAGAGGGAAGACCACCAGTGGTTTACTTTAAGATACCAAGGTGTACACTATGGCAGTGCAGGCTTCAAATTTCATGAACAGCTGAACTATCAGTGCAGCAGAATGAAAATTCCTGGAGTGGAACTGAAATATTGTAAAACATCTAAAGATAATCTCCCTAGCCCACTAATCACAACCCTGAGAAAGACATTTGACACAACCCTCTCAGAAAAAGTTTCTGTGTTAGGTACCGTGACTGTGCTTTAACTTGCTATGATTCATTTTAATAATAATTCTTAGAACATGTTCCATAGAATGTGTCACCAAGCAAAAGAGCAGAAGTTTTGACTTCCCCCCCCCCCCCCCCCCCCCCCCACCCCCCCCCCCCAACCCCCCCCAACCACCCCCACATAACCCAACCACCCATCACACACAACCGCACACAA
>JANIJG010013549.1:0-11770 GCA_024611175.1 Megaceryle torquata | reverse complement strand
TCCAATTTTTTGTTTTTAGTATTAAACGGTGTTTTGATTTTATTACTAACGCTCCCCACGGAAAATGCTGAAATGCCCCAGGAATGGGAATTTTCTTAAGCCATTTCCTTCCCCCCCCCCCCCCCCCCCCCAAATACTGCCTTGAAAATTAATCCATGAAGGCAAACTGGATGTGCCAGTGCAACATGATGGCCCCAAAGACAAGTATAATTGCAGAAAAACACATTTAACAGGAAGACAACTTCCAAATTAAATGTAGACTAATAATGTTCCTAGTCACAGTTATCTAGCTTTCAATAAGTGAAAAAAATTCAATAGCGATAAAGCTTCAACTTATGGCTGCAGATATAAATCTACTGTCAAGGCTAAAATCTTGATTAGTGATTAGACAATCAGAGATCAAGTTTGACTCCATTCTGTACTGGAAGTACGGGTGAAGTCTTACAAATGGAATTTACACAACTCTTCCCCTCACCCACAAATCAGATGAAAATTCTGTTTAATCTATTCCCTTAAAAAAAAAAACCTAGAAAAAAGTAAAACTATTATTTTAGCCCATTTGCATTGCATTTTCCTGTTTCCTATTCTTGAAAGTGAAAGGAAGTGGAAGAAGAGGTTTACGAAGTCACAAATACAACGGGTATGTTAAAAAGTGGCAACATTCCTACAGGTAAATAAAAACCTAGCCAGTTCAAAGACATTGCCTAACAAAGATCAGTAGAAAGCTGAGACAGACAGGTGACACTCAACTATGCTCTCCTGCATTAGTCCAAATTTTTCCTTAGAGTTCCAAAGTAGAATTTCCTTACTGGAAACATCAAGCTGAGAACAATAACACAGTCTTAATTCCAAAATAATATATTGTTAGTTCAAATTTGAGCATCTTTCAACATACCTATCACCACTGTTAGAGAACTGAATGCTGTCAACTTTGTCCTGTAAGAGAAAGTACAGTTTGTTAGAAACTGTATTTTTAAACAGAAATTATGGTTTTGACAACTCTGAGCTTAGTAAAATCTGAAACAATGGGAAAACTGCATATCGTATATATTTTAACAGGTTTAACTACAAGGTGATCCAAGTCCAAGAAATACTTACATTAGAATTCACTAACTGTTAATGCATTTAAAATTCAAGTTTTTTAAAAGTCCCAGTTAAAGATGAAGGATTGACAGATGGAGTAAGTGTCCATTAATAACTTGACAACCAATTAACTCAAATTTGAATACATAACATTCATTTAAGTTTAAATATCATAAACCAAATACAATTGAGAGGTATCTGGTTGCCCCTACTCGTACTTATATTCCTTAAATATACAATTACTTACTCATTTTTATCACAATAAAAACTACAGGAAATATAGACAGTGCATAGAGATCAGTTTATCTTCAGAACTGGAAGTCGTCTCTATATACAAAATACGTATTGATCAAGCCTTATCACTATAACATAAATGGTTCAAAATGAAGATGTTGAGTATTTTTAAGAGCTACCCCTAAAAGAGCTTTAAGGGTTCAACTAGATCTAAATTCTCTACAGCAAATCTACAGATTCTTTGTGAATTAACTGATGAAAAAATCAACCCAACCTTCAGCACACGAATTTAAGCCATTTGCCTTCGATTCCTTACACAACAGAATTCACTAGACTAAGGTACACAAATAAAAAATGATAGTGTTTTATTTTATGAAGTTCTCTTCCTAAGTGGTATCGTATCAAGAAAGTAAAGACAGACAGCTCACATTACATAAAGCACATAAGGAATTATTACTTAGGAAGTATACAGTAGCTTGTACAGTCACTGAAGACATGAATAAGGTCAAGATGAACAGAAGTAAAATTCTGGAAACTAAACCCTATTTAAACGTTTCACACAAAAGGTGTCAAACAGTAAATAACTTCAGTAATGAAATTACACTCTCAGCCTATCTACTTCATGCACACAGCATATAATATGTGGGTGGCTGGGCATTCTTGCATTAGAGGGAAGAAGCTGAACAAAGCACATGCTTTAAAATGAGAGAAATGTATGACACCCAGTTGAAAAAGACAGAATTCTGAATATCATATTGATACATTCCAGCCTTTAAAATGACCAAGTCACATTGAGATGACTGGCTGAAATTCTGGCCTAAGTTCTTTTTTAAGAATATTCAATAAAAGAACATTGCTACACAACCACTAGCAACATTTAACTTGCAATTTCAATAACTGCTTGAAGTGAATAACAGATTTAGCAATCTTACTTACAGCATGACTTTCCAATTCTGCTATTTTCTCAGGTGTTTCAGAGCCAAAAAAATACATCCTGATGACATGGTCAGTGCTCCCTGTTGCTAAAAACATACCACCTGCAAAAATCAAGCAAAACATCAAACTACTGTGTATGAAATTAAAACAGATTACTAAGATATCTCAGAAGCCTAGTTTTAAAAACAAAACAAAAGCAAAAAACCCAACCCCACAACACACAAAAAAAAACCCCAAACAAAACAAACCACAAACCAAAAAACAACAAACCTGGAGAGTGTGACTTTTTTTATGCTATTCCACTGACATACAGATGTGGAAGGAAATCCCCCCTTACCCCAGAAAGTTCTCCCAGGCATAGTAAAAATAGTCACACTTAGTATTACAAAGATTTTAAAATGTATTAAACTAGAGGAATGCTGAAACATCTAACACTAATTGTACACAGAAACTTTCCCATAGGGGAAGATGGCTAGTCATCACCAGAATTATCTATGCGACTCTTTCACTGTAGCATACATCTCAGTTATGGCATGAGAATTGCTTCAAAACTGGGTAAAAACACAAGTAAACCGGTATAACTACACAAATATTTAGCTGTGGTGGCAGCAATACTAAGATATGATTCTTGGCACCTCTAAGTGCTATCAAAAAACCCAATCCCAAAAAACCAAAACTTCAGAAAACCTCAAGCACAACCCAGGGTTATATCCTGAAAACCTTAACAAGCTACACTTTGATTTGTATCTTATTTTTTCAATTTCCAAGTTTCTTCTAATGTTCCTGCTCTCTGATACCAGTAACCCATCCTACAATCACTCACATGGTTAGAATGAAAAGAAAACTACAGGTCAGGAATTAAGCACATTTATAGATATATCGTGTGTATTCCTAAGGAAGGGATATTTATGTTTATCCCTGCATATAATTGGCACAGAATCAGGAGCTCCTACTACTGGCAGTAACCAATTCCACTGCTATTGACTGTGGTATCTTAAGAGAACTGATTTTGCAAATTCCCAACGTTATACTAAGGGATTAAACAAAAATAAAATCCAGTAAAAATGGGTAAAAAGTATTCAATATCTAGTGACTTTTACCTCTCTAAAATCACCAATGGAAAAAGTATCACTTAGTAGAGTAGCACTTAAGTGCGACAGTCTTTCACTGTTAGCTAAGTCAAGTTAATTATGTCAGAGTAACTATACACATCTCTACAACTACTTACTACATAGCTGCTATTTCTGTAGATTTTTTAAAGTTGTCACAACCAGAGTAGAGAAATCACAATTATAAACTCAATCTGCACATGACTTACCTACACTGAATGAAGAACAAAGCATCTGAACTCCTGGTCTAGGCTTCTCTGTGAATTTCACTGGCCGATTGCTTAAAAAGAAAAGAGGCTTGAAACAGGACATGCCACACAAAACTTGGCTTTTTATCAACATTTCAAAACATAAAGGTAGGTTTCTTCAGACATTTACATCAACAGGTACTTCTCAAATACATACAGGTACATATGTAAACTTTGTGCAGGAGGATGAGCGACAAGGTTTATTTTTCAAAATGACTGTACACATATAAACAAATGTTATTTGAAGCCCACAGAGCTTATGACTTTTCCTGCAAGATGTTATTACCTAGCCCAGATCATGTGACATGACAAAGAATGCTTATTATCTCATCCTTCAGTAAGTTTGATTTACCCTCTCCATAACATATCCATAAAGTACTAAACTCTTGCCCTCATATTACAAACCACCAACAGTACACGAAATAAGGCCTTCCAAATACCATTACAGCAGAATGCTGTGCAAAATCATAAAATTTCACAGAAGTAAATAAAAGTTTTGCAACACAGCAATTTAAAAGACTAGTTTCCTGTTCTGCAAGTCATGTACCCACTCTTCCATTTCACATGGCCATAATCTCAAGAAAGTAGCTACTGAGAACTACATTAAGGAGAAATACAGCAAACTGTGCCACTTACAAGCATTATAGGTTTCTACTCGTTATTGTACTTCTTTTCTGTTCAAGGGGACCTTTAGTCTAAGAATATTTTTCATGTTTGTATGATAGTACAGAGATTGAAATCCTAAGAATGCTGCTTTGAGACCTACCAATGCTTAAACCAATTTAAGTCCATGCTTCGACTAATTCAAATAACATTTACATCTCAAAGTCCTCTAAATTAATTTTAGGAGAATAATTAAGGATCCACTTTAAAAACTCTCCTCCTATAACTCACAGCCCTAAAAGATTCTTCAGACAAAACCATGCCTTTGATAGTTTTGGCTGTAATTCTACTACTTTAAGATAACAAGTTTTTAATTAAAAAGTAAAATAATCTTCTGCTTTCTAAAGTAATGGGGTTTTTTTTGAAAAACAGCTGCTCTAATGTAAAATGGATACTTTTATGCCAACTACCCTTACATGGCACAACACAGACTGATAATGCCAGATCTCTTCATTACAGTAGTATTTGTACTTTTTAACAAATAAACAGCAATCACATATAGAACATTTAAAAACTATCCTGAACAAACGCTGCATGCAAATTCTGTAAGAGACATCCTAAAACTCAACACAAACAAAAAGTTTTATTGTACTGTTCCAACAATTCTGGTTGTCCTACATTCGTACTTTTATTGTACTAAGAATATATTTGGAAATATACTTATTTCCAAACTTATCTCCCAGGACTACAGAATAGCATAAATTTGTAAAGGAGATAGCTAGTGATGGTGCTTTAAAATAATTATGTAATATATTATTTCCACAACATTATCACCAAAAAAATCAAATATTTTTAGCTAGTTAAAAGCACTTGACTTATTTTAATCAAGCATAGTATGGCACAGAGTTAATCAGCAAACCATTTACATACTTGAATTTCATGGAATCTGTATCCCATTGCCAGAAGCAAACAGTTCCATCTGCACCAGTAGAGACCATGTATCGCATGGAGCCTTTCACCATTGGACTAAACTGAAGAAAGCAAAATCAGACATACAAAAAGAGTTATTTAAAAACTGTGTATGAAGTTTTACAAACATGGATGTAAAATGTTGACTGACTTTGGATTTTTCAACTTCTACTTCTAAAGCAGGTATTGATAACTATAATTTTAATGTTTACAAAATAGTATCTCCTATACTTCAAAATAAGCTTGTGGTCTATGTTTCAATTACTGCATTATATAAAACAAATTCATTCTCTACTTTGATTTTGAAGTCTTAACTAAGGACTATCATTCAATGAAAGTTTTGTCAATGAAGTACAGAGCGGGGGGGGGGGGGAAAACCCGTAACTAGACAGTCACTAGACAGGCTTACTTTTTAAATTCTGTAATTAAGCAGAGCATCAGTTATGAGACAGCCCGAGTATGTGTAACACAGCATCACACAGGAATTTACAGGAAGTCCTCATACATAATTCTTTAAGACATGAATTTATTGCTATGCACAGAGTTACCCTTCAGAAAACTTTACAGAACACAAGTTGATTAAATTGCTTATCAATTGTTACTATTACTGTTGGAAATGGCCATATAAATTGTAAATTTAAATGCACGATTAAATAATCTTAGCGTGTCACATTAATCTAACTCCTACTACTAAAGAAGACTCTTTTAACTTCCCAAATCAGGTGCAACTGCATCTTCCCCCCGCCCAATTATTTCTTGTTTTCTACTATTCAATTAAAACACCTTCAAACTTTCAATATCATGCTGTCAAGTGAAACTTACTTTTGAGTTTCAGGGACTGGCTGCTTCTTACAATTCATCTACATTATTTATGCTTCGATAGGTAGAAACACTTAAAAAAGCATACCTGTAATGAGGTAATGGACCCTGTGTGTCCATGGAGGACTGCAACTGGTGCACAAGTTCTCAGACACCACACTCTGATCATTTTATCACAGCTTCCAGCTGCAATCATAGTGTTTTCATAATTGACAGCCATATCAGAAATCTCTGCTGAATGTCCTCGTAATGTGGCAAATAACCTGCCATTATGAGTTGACCATATCTTTACCAAACAGTCATCTGAGCCCTAGAAATAAATATTTATTATGCTCAGCAAGGATTTTCAAAGACATTCAGGACAAAAGTTTTTGGTTTCCTTTCAAAATCTAACTGTGTTTTGCCACAGCTTGATAAATCACACTTGTATTTAAAACTTATGTTACTTAAGCTGAAAGAAATAAAGTCATACGATTATCATTAAAAAATTCAAAATGTTCACTTATGGTTCAGGATTACATTGCAATCACCATAGATCTATACCATATAATGCAAAAAGTCTGGAATAAGTTTAATAATGGCAAGGGTGAATGAAAGTACTGTTCTGTAAAAGCAACCTCTCTTCTTGTCACCTCAAAGAACATGAAACATGCTTAACATCGAACTGTATCACTGAATAAGCTCCAACATCTATGTCAACACCTAACCAGATATTGAGTACATTTTGATACACACTTCCAACCTTTAATTACATAAAATTGTTCTAGTTAAGCACAGTGATGGAGCTAATCAACTACATTTTAACACTACTGATATCCACCTCCAGAAGTTTTAGCATCACATGCATTGCAAAGTTCTTTTCCTTGCATTCATCTAGAACTATAGTCAGATTCAGATCTATTTCATCAACTCACAGTAAATATTCTATGTCCAGTCCTATCAAATGCAACACAATATACAGAAGAAAGATGGCCGAGAATCCGTCTGTGCATCTTGATATGCTGATACATACTTCCTGGAAATGAAGTACTGAACTTTGCATATCCAGTTAATTGTTTTGCTCGATGTACTTCCACTAGAACACAAAGAACAAATACATTGATGTTTAAAACAGGTCTATTCTAAACAATTATTTTTATTGGTATATTACTTAAAGACTTACTAGAAGTAACTTTCAGATTTCACAAATGTGTATTTGTATTTGCAAGTTTTTTTATGTATAAAACCAAGACCGTATTTTAAACTTGCTCCAATCAAAATTCCAGTCACTAAAATAGGAAATGCTAAATGTTATCTTTATTTTCCCATGGCTTTCTATACCCCATAAGAGTCATTCTATCCAAATGAGAAGAATTTGCATTTTCTGTAGGTTTATCTATTTAATACAAGATCTTTATAGAAGAAAAAGGTGTCATCTAGAGGCTACTGTCTTTCTAATGCCATGATCAGACCTCTGTACCCAATCTGTATGACTTCACTGGAGTTATGAAGTTCTCCAGATAAGCCTCCATATCCAGTTCTTGGGTGCAATTTTCAGCACCGTAGCAAGCCCAGTATCAAGATACACATCGTATGCTCACAGCAGCAGTGAGGAGTGTTGAAAAAAACCTTACCAAGATTTGGTGGTGTGCCATAGTTCACAGGCATTTCAGGAGGTCTTCCTCTATGAAGAGCAGCAAATGCAGATCCCTTCCAAACAGTGTTCCTGCAATCTTTAAAACCAATTGTTTGAAGTTACAACATAAATACATGTTAAAAATGCCAACAGCTGCAGTTCTGTAACATGGTCGAGAATGTATCTATACATGGTCTCAAAGTACCAAAAAAACTAAAGAAACAGAAACATCAAATGGCGCAAACTTTTCATGATATGTCAAATTTAATAATAGAAGTAATAGTGATGTCCCTTCAGTCCACCTAACACAAAACTTTGACTGATTTTTTTCCTACTTGTTCTTAAACATTTTCACGCATACATCTTCATAAATATTACAAATATTTATTGAATAATTATTAGTATAAAATTATTTAACTAGATGAGCTCAAGAGATCACTTCCAACCTGACAATTCTGTGATTCTTCACTATCAGTTTGGGAAATTTTTTTATTTTAAGACACTCCTGCTGAAATAATTACAATGCTGATTTTCAGGATAGAAGTCACTGTCATTCAGTGTGCATCCTTTAAAACAGTTAGGACAAGTAACTGACAACACAATAGTAACCTATAAAGCAGTCCCTTATCAGAGCATCTAGCTACCTAAAAGAACTTCATAACAAACACATGAACACCGCACTCCCCAGAACATTTAAAGACGTAAGTTGAAAACTAAAAACTACTCTTACCAAATCAGCTATGTGCTTATGCATTGCAAATCATTCCCTTTAAGTTTCAGGCAAGGACTTTCTTCCTGTCTATGTGTACAGAATTCACAAGTACTAATTTTGATGCCATTTGCATTAACCAAGAAAACTTTCAGTAAGCTGTTGTTACTGTCACATTTGCACTGAACAGAGTACCACTGCATTCAAAATCAACACTGGCCAATACACTACTGAGTGTTGGGAGATGTTAGAGAAGAAGCACCCGTGTCCCAGTGATTCATTATATTGCACTAACACTGAAAATCGGCCACATTCAGCAGCCTTGGCATTCAGAGTAACACTAATTCTTGTGATGCAGTTTAAAACCTTCTCTTCACAGCAATCAATGTATAGTTATACCATTAATACGCAGCTCAATGGTGTTTTGGTTGATTAAACATAGTACAGAAAAAGTAGGGACTGATTTTGGTGAAAGTTCACCATTTTTAAGTATTCCAAAAGTCTTTACCATATACTTAGGAAAATGTATCTTATGCATTTCAAATAAAAAAGAAACCATACCTTTTGCTGTACGTAACAACGACTGTCTCCCTGCACCAAGTAAGGAATTCACTCTTGGAATGCTGGGTGGAATCTCTTTATCCAATAAAGGGCCAATACGCTTGCAAATTTGTAATAAATGGTCTGGAGCCACATGTTTGTTGGACAGCACCTGTCAGAAATTTAAGTTTTGAAAATATATATGATATATTCAGAACATATTATCTAAAAGAATCAAAATTCATATTATACATTGGTTAAATATTTTTAAGTCCAGCTTACAAAACAAAATCAATTCTGTTAAACTCTGATCTAGTAAATTCAGTGAATACCCTCCACAAATCAGAGAGCTGTAGTAAAAATAACTGCAGAAAAAATTACTTACTGCACTTAAGCATTTTACTACTGAAAGCCTGCAATATTTACATGTATGGCACCCATTTATGTGGCATTCTACAACGAGTGCTTTGCCCAAATCACATGACTTTTATTAAAAAAAAAGTAATAACATTCAAATCCTCCTAACTCGAGATCATTGAGAATTTTATTGTAATCAAGCACAAGAATTTATGCAACTAGCACTTCAGTCACACAGTACTTGTTCAGTAAACTGCAAGCTAGTAAATTTGAGTATAATCTCTCTGGAAAGAGTTTCCTTGAAGAACCAGTACTACATAGCATAAGACTGCTCTGCTTCCTTAAACCAAAAGGATCAAAACACTCATACGTCCGTTCAGGAAGGATCCCATACTATCTAACAATCTACAAAAATATACCCCCCACACACACTCAGATGTCTCAGTCAAGTACAGATGTGTGTGAGCTTTGATCATTTCTTTTCTCACTTCTTTCTGGGAGTTCAACAAGAAAAAAAAAATCTTATCTAACTATAAAGTCAGTCACACTAATGCAGCAGTTAAACATGCAAAGTAGAGGTTACACATACTCAAGTAAAACAAAACCATCACAATAATAAATTTAAACTATTGGGGAGGTCTGAATCAGCAGGCACAAACAGCTCTACACTTACTCCACTCTGATCCGGCCACATAAAAACCAGTTAGACCCAGAAGCCACCCAGCAGCCCAAATACTGCCAGCCAAGACATCTAGGAGACAGAGGGACACACCAACAGAGGTATGTGGCCTCTTGCCCACATAGCTCAGAACACAGGCAGAACTAGCTCATGCTTCTGATGCTAGTCCCTCAGCCTACTGACTAACTTGGATGAGGAAAGTTCTGACAAGGCTGGTCTCATCACTGGTACAGCAGGAATAAAAATACCACATGCTGTCATATCAGATCTTTTCAACAAAAAGTTGTCCAAATGCACACCAAGTATTGAGAATTTATGACTTAAGCCACAACCAAATACTTGTTTTAATAATAAAAATCAAGTAATGTATAAAGTTTGTGAGGAGCTAGGTTGTAATCCTGGGGAGGGGTGGTGGCATTATCAGTCAAATAGTTCACATTAGCACACAGCCAAATATATCCAAGCAAATCAGTTCATCAGATGCTTAAGGCTGATCATGAGAAATATATTTGGTAGTCCAAAGATTAAAAAATCTTTTTTTTTCATTATTTCTTTATAAATTTTGCCTCAAATTGTTATTGAGCAGTACCAGCCACCACATTCAGGACAGAAGGCTCAGCATACTTTATGACAAGCATTATAAACCGTTTTGCTAGCATGCCATTATCAGAAAGTATATATTGCAAATGCACTCCCCGACAGAAGCGTGCATACAGAACCTTGCAATTAATTCCCTTTTTAAGTATTTTTACTCAGATTTTGAAAGAAACAGTTATTTTAAAGTCTTGCCCCAATTCCATGATGAACAAAGAGGAAAAGATAACTGGACCACGACTGCATTTGTCTGTGGTCTCTGCAAATTCAGAGTGAGACCAGCAGGACAACAATAGGTTCCCAAAGTCCTTCAAAAGCAGCAACTACATTATGCAGAAGATTAATTTGGATATTCTGTGATACTTATACCCTGTGTAGAGATTTCTTTTAAATGTGTAGGAAAAAGAGGTACATGCTGCACGTATTAAAGAATTAATTTGACAAATGGATATGCATAAGAGACACAGTTAAAAAAACCCTGTACTAAAGTTAAAGAATTCACATGACATCTCCCAACACTACCACTTTTTACCCGAAGAACTGAGGTCAAAAACCCCAATCAACCAATCAACACCAACAAAAAAAACCCCAAACAAATAATCCTTTTTAACCTCAATACTACTTTTACGTTTGCCAAATTCAAGTCAGAACTTGAAAGTATTCCTGTTTAGCAAGACTGGGCTTTTTAGTGACTTTAAAGCATTAATTTAAAACCTCATTTGCTCAACTGACCTCACTGACAAGTAAAAGATATGGAATCCAGTTTATCATTTTAAGCAGCACTTAAATAATTAAGAAAATGTTTGAAACAGAATTTCATTCCTTCTCTATGCAGATATGATTTGAAGACATTAAAGCATTACACAAAAGAGACAAGGGGATTTAACTATAAAATACACAAACTGATGGGTAAGGGTAAAGTCAGACAATTAACCTGCCTGAAATGCCTGCATTTTTCTTCTTTTTTCTTTTTTTTTTTGGGGGGGGGGGTCGCTCCCGAACATCCGGGCTGTCCCCAGGCAGTGGGGGAGGCGGGAGGGGTCCCGGACCCTCGGGTTCCCTGGCTGCAATGGGGAAGGGCACTGGGAGCACTGGGAAGGAGAACGGGTCCAGTGTGGCCAAGCCTAGGAGAGGGGGGCGGGACCAGCCGCGGAAGCCACGCCCCCCCGGAGGGTGTGGTCTCTACGTCCAGACCACGCCTTTTCTGGACCAAAGGGGCGTGGCCAGCGCTGGGATGCAGGGATGGGGGGAGAGGGGTGATGGCTTCTTGGGTGT